>JAXCGZ010017300.1:82500-85447 GCA_037179515.1 Halocaridina rubra | reverse complement strand
CGAATGAGATTGGGAATTGAATTAAATGCTAAAATGAAGCCACGAGTGAGGTTGGGGAATCTGTAATATGAACATAGTGGCATTCAGTTAGAATGCGTTCATTCCTAAGTATAGCAGATATAAGCTATAAGGTTGGGTTCCTTTTAACCTTCTGTGGTGTAGTGGTAGCGCCTTGACTTAGTAATCATAAGTCCTAGGTTCGAGTCCCGGTCGGGGTAGAAAATGATTCATGTTTTCACATATATAATGTGTTATTTGGTTATTTCATGGCCCGAATGAGATTGGGAATTGAATTAAATGCTAAAATGAAGCCACGAGTGAGGTTGGGGAATCTGTAATATGAACATAGTGGCATTCAGTTAGAATGCGTTCATTCCTAAGTATAGCAGATATAAGCTATAAGGTTGGGTTCCTTTTAACCTTCTGTGGTGTAGTGGTAGCGCCTTGACTTAGTAATCATAAGTCCTAGGTTCGAGTCCCGGTCGGGGTAGAAAATGATTCATGTTTTCACATATATAATGTGTTATTTGGTTATATATATATATATATATATATTTATATATATATATATATATATATATATATATATATATATATATATATATGTATATATATATATATATATATATATATATATATATATATATATATATATATATATATATATATATATATATATATATATATATATATATATATATATATATATATATATATATATATATTATATATATATATATATATATATATATATATATATATAAATATATATATATATATATATATATATATATATATATATATATATATATATATATATATATATATATATATATATATATATATGAATCATTTTTTACCCCGACCGGGACTCGAACCTAGGACTTATGATTACTAAGTCAAGGCGCTACCACTACACCACAGAAGGTTAAAAGGAATCCAACCTTATAGCTTATATCTGCTATACTTAGGAATGAACGCATTCTAACTGAATGCCACTATGTTCATATTACAGATTCCCCAACCTCACTCGTGGCTTCATTTTAGCATTTAATTCAATTCCCAATCTCATTCGGGCCATGACAATAACCAGAGCAAGCACATTACATATGTGAAAACATGAATCATTTTTTACCCCGACCGGGACTCGAACCTAGGACTTATGATTACTAAGTCAAGGCGCTACCACTACACCACAGAAGGTTAAAAGGAATCCAACCTTATAGCTTATATCTGCTATACTTAGGAATGAACGCATTCTAACTGAATGCCACTATGTTCATATTACAGATTCCCCAACCTCACTCGTGGCTTCATTTTAGCATTTAATTCAATTCCCAATCTCATTCGGGCCATGAAATAACCAATAAGCACATTACATATGTGAAAACATGAATCATTTTTTACCCCGACCGGGACTCGAACCTAGGACTTATGATTACTAAGTCAAGGCGCTACCACTACACCACAGAAGGTTAAAAGGAATCCAACCTTATAGCTTATATCTGCTATACTTAGGAATGAACGCATTCTATCTGAATGCCACTATGTTCATATTACAGATTCCCCAACCTCACTCGTGGCTTCATTTTAGCATTTAATTCAATTCCCAATCTCATTCGGGCCATGAAATAATCAAATAAGCACATTACATATGTGAAAACATGAATCATTTTTTACCCCGACCGGGACTCGAACCTAGACTTATGATTACTAAGTCTAGGCGCTACCACTACACCACAGAAGGTTAAAAGGAATCCAACCTTATAGCTTATATCTGCTATACTTAGGACTGAACGCATTCTAACTGAATGCCACTATGTTCATATTACAGATTCCCCAACCTCACTCGTGGCTTCATTTTAGCATTTAATTCAATTCCCAATCTCATTCGGGCCATGAAATAATCAGATAAGCATATTACATATGTGAAAAACATGAATAATTTTTTTACCCCGACCGGGACTCGAACCTAGGACTTATGATTACTAAGTCAAGGCACTACCACTACACTACAAAAGGTTAAAAGGAATCCAACCTTATAGCTTATATCTGCTATACTTAGGAATGAATGCATTCTAACTGAATGCCACTTAGTAATCATAAGTCCTAGGTTCGAGTCCCGGTCGGGGGTAAAAAATGATTCATGTTTTCACATATGTATTGTGCTTATCTGATTATTTCATGGCCCGAATGAGATTGGGAATTGAATTAAATGCTAAAATGAATCCACGAGTTAGGTTGGGGAATCTGTAATATGAACATAGTGGCATTCAGTTAGAATGCGTTCATTCCTAAGTATAGCAGATATAAGCTATAAGGTTGGATTCCTTTTAACCTTCTGTGGTGTAGTGGTAGCGCCTTGAATATATTTATGTAAGAGTAATACTTTCTAGACAAACATTTAAGCAAACACTAAAATTAGAAAAAATTGGTTTAATGAAAAAAAATATTAATTTTGACTATCCAGAAAAGAAAATCAAGAACTCCAGTAAACAAACGCCATTTAGAAAATTTTTAAGTTAAAGAATATATAAAACTATGAAAATAATTATATACGAAAGCATTAATTTGACTATATTAAGAAAAGAATATAAAACATTTGCCAGTAAAGAACTGTCAAAATTGCACTTGATGACATAAATACTTTTTTAAGTTTTGTATAATCTTTGCATAAGGATTGTCCAAACATTCCTTGGCTAAGTTTTTTTTGGCAAACTCTCTCTCTCTCTCCTCGCTCTCTCTCTCTCTCTCTCTCTCTCCTCTCTCTCTCTCTCTCTCTCTCTCTCTCTCTCTCTCTCTCGCTCTCTCTCTCTCTCTCTCTCTCTCTCTCTCTCTCTCTCTCTCTCTCTACTCCTCTCTCTCTCTCTCTCTCTCTCTCTCTCCTCTCTCTCTCCTCTCTCTCTCTCTCTCTCTCTCTCTCTCTCTCTCTCTCTCTCTCTCTCTC
>JAXCGZ010017300.1:72500-75000 GCA_037179515.1 Halocaridina rubra | reverse complement strand
TACAAGCAACTCTTTTAACTTCATACCCATTCATATTAACTTGACCAATATTGTGTACCACAGATCTATTTTGAAATAAGATATAGTCAGTTTTGGAAACATTTAGCATTAATTTATTAACAGAGACCCACTTGTTAATTTTTTCTAGTTCACTGTTTAAAACAGAATGCAGGTCATAAAGGTTATTATCATGCAAGAGAAGGTTGGTGTCATCTGCATAAAGAATATATTTAAATTTATTACTGGCATTGGAAATATCATTTATATACACAAAAAATAACAATGGGCCCAGTGTTGATCCCTGTGGTACTCCCCTCTCAATAGTTTGCAACAAAGATGCTTTTCCATTACAATATACGGCTTGTTTTCTATTTTTTAAGTAGCTCTTAAATATCTGTAATGGTGTTCCCCTAATACCCACACAAGTAAGTTTTTCTATTAGTATATCATGGTCTAATGAGTCAAATGCTTTAGACAAGTCTAGGAAAACCCTTGCAGCAAAGTTTTTATTTTAAAATTTTGATAAACATCACTTGTAAAGTTCATCATTGCTTTTTCAGTGGTCTTATTATTACGGAATCCGTATTGAATTTCGGATAATAGGTTGAACTTTTCAAGGAATTCTTTAAGTCTGTGAACAATCGCTTTTTCTAATACTTTACTTAAAGACGGTAAGATAGATATAGGTCTATAGTTATTCTCATCATCTACAGTGCCTGACTTAAATATAGGTATTACTTTAGCACTTTTTAGTTTGTCTGGAAAACATCCTTGCTGAAAACATAGATTGATTATGTGGGTAAGTGGGGTACCAATGTAATGGTCAGTGACCTGGAGTAGTTTTGATGGAATTTCATCATATCTCGACGCTGTATTTGGTTTTAAGGTTTTTATATATTTAGTGACTTCCTCTGTTTTTATATATTTAGTGACTTCCTCTGTTTTTATTATTTACAGTCGATTTTCTAAGAGGAAAGCAGTCAAGAAATTTATCTCTAAATGTACAGTGAAATTTATTAAAAGCTTCATTTGCATTATTTAGGTCAATGATATGCTGCCATTTTTCATGTGATATATCTCTAGTAAACTTAGCTATGTTATCATCAGAGTAATGTCTTTTTTCTGCATATGCATCAAATTTATGTTCTTTTTTAAACTGGGAGTATACTGCGAAATGATCTGTTATGTCGGTGTGCACTATGTAATTACTTATGTTGTCTTCAAGATTTGTGGTCCAGAGATGATCGATTTGATATGCACTATTTTCAGTTACTCTCGTAGGTTTAGTAGTTATTGGAAAGCAGCCACGTGAATACATTAAGTTTATAAAATCAGTTACTCTTTGATCATTTATTTTAATGAAATCTAAGTTCCAATCACCGAATAAATAAACAGTTTTGTACTTTTTTCTTGCTGCAAAATCAAATACTTTCAGTAAAGCTTCAAGGAAGTCAGTCATGGTCCCCTTTGGTGGTCTATATACAGATGCAAAGAAGCAATTTTCCTTACCGTTAAGTACCTGTACACTAACACATTCAATGAATCGTTCCATCATACTGCACTCCTTTATAACACTCGAGCTATACTTATTAGCTACATACATACATACACCTCCACCTTTCCTGTCTCTGTTCTGAGTGAACATATTGTACCCTGTTATATTATACAATGATTCAATATCATTATCCAGTCTAGTCTCCGAAAAATCCATTACATCACATATATTATTTTCTGTTAAACATTGATCAACAAATATTTGAAGATTATTTGCAAGACTTCTAATGTTCATGCACAAAACCGAAAAAGCATTAGATTTATTTAAATTTGAACACAGTTCATATAAGTATATATAAATTGAAAAAGTGTTGGTTGCGTTTCTCATATTATTCAAAAACAAATCTATTTCATTTTCAAGATCAAGTGGGTTAAATATCATCTTATCAAGCTCATTGATACATAAATAATTGGGAAGTACTTTGTCGTTGTTTATTAGCCTCATAAGTTCATCGTCACTAATGGAATAGTATGGGAGGTATCTATTTACAGCCATGGTGAAGAAATAAATTATACTACTTTTACATTACTGACTTACAAGCTACCATTTACTTCTACCATATCTTACCGGGTTCTTCCGGCCATTTATTGGTTTAGGGTGCGAGCGTTTTATAGCTCCAGTGGCGGAAGGCACGGCAGGAGGGGGTGCGGATGATGACATATCACTCTCCCCCCACTCCCGCACCCCCCACCCCCGCACCACCGATCCTGGTCAACTCCTCATCCACGCCACCCACAGCACCAGCCACACTCTTGGTGTTGCATCGTTTCTTCACGATGAGCTTCGTATGTTTAAAGTAGGCAAATTTCCCTTCTGATCTAGCCTTTTTTAGTTGTGGCATCTGTGCAGATTTTATTGCCTGTGATGCGCCACACAGGTCATCATTAAGGTAGATCTTGGTGCCTTTCAACTTTTTGGCTTTTCGCATGACCATCTCTCTGTTAC
>JAXCGZ010017300.1:52500-67500 GCA_037179515.1 Halocaridina rubra | reverse complement strand
AAACAGAGCCCGGTGGAACACCACTGGTAACAGAGAAAGGGCTAGATGTCGCACCATCAACAACTATAGATATAAAAAGGTCAGAAAGAAAACTGGAAATGAGAGAGCAGAGAGAAGGGGTAAAGCCATTGGCAGGGACGTTGACCAACAGAGCCTTGTGGCAGACTCTGTTAAAAGTCTTAGAGATATCAAGGGCTACGAAAAAGGATTACTCATAGTTCTTCACAGAAAATGACTATACATTAGTAAAATAGGCCAAGAGTTCACCAGGGGATCTTGTCTTGCGGAAGCTGTACTGGTGTAGGAGGGATTGGTGAAGGGGGAGCGAAAATGGAAGAGATTGAGATCACAGAGTGGTCAGATTTGCCGAGAGGGGAAACCACAGAATAAGAGTAGTTTGAAATGTTTGCTGCTTGTTTGTGGCGATCAACAACATGAGTTGGATGTTTGATAAGTTGCTCCAGATCATGAGTAATAGAGAAAGCAAGGGCCTCACTTCCTCCCACATCATTGTGAGAAAAATTAAGCCACTCACTGTAGTGTACATTGAAGTCTCCAATGTGGAGGACTTCTGCACGTGGGTGTGAAGACAGCTAGGACTCATGGCACGAGGACAAATATTCAAAGAAAGACACAAACTCGGTGGAGTTTGGAGAATAGTAACAGAAACAGAGGAAAATAGTGGTAGCGGAGAAATTAATTTTAAGCCAGATAACATGAAATTTAGGAGATTCAAGGTCCATGAATCTTGCTATAGGAGTGTTAGTGTTGCAGCACAGACCCCACCTTTGGAACGAAAACGAGTAAACAGGTTATGGTGAGAGATTTGAAATGGGACAGTGGAAGCATGGATAGACAGCTGGGTTTCGGATAGGAGGAGGAGGAGGTTAGAGAGGAAATTACCCAAGTGCTGTTCCACAGACGAAAGATTAGAGATCAGGCCACGAATGTTGCAATAATGAAGAGTTAAAAAAGCAGATCTATTAAGAGGTGCATGGTTAAGGGCAGAACCATTATTACCTCCAAGTGTGTCTGTCCTCAAGCAAATAGTGGAGTCAACAAGATCCCCGGAGATTCTTTGCACCCCTCTATACCAGGTGCTGGGGGCCATATGCTGTGGACCTTCCTTAAATAATAGTACTATGAGGAAAAAAGAGGGCAAAAGGAGACAGATGCAGAGAGTGTTGTGCCTTGTGAAATCTAATGGAATAGCAAGAGATGTGTAATGAATACGCCAGAATATTCAGTAGTAGTAGGTTGGGCATAGCACCAGCCGGCCGTTGAAAGACTACGAATGAAGGTATTATGGTGCAACTAGGACTGGTACAGACAGTTCCAAATTGAGTTTTCCTGCTGGACGGCTCTTTCCTCATGCCTACATCTACACTGAATCTGGTGTATTCATTACACATCTCTTGCTATTCCATTACATTTGACATGTCACAGCATTCCCCACATGTCTCTTTTACTTTCCTTTTCCTCACAATTGTTATTATTTATGGAAGGTTCTCAACTAATGGCCCCCAGTACCCGGCATAGAGGGGTGCAAAGAATCTCCTGGGATCGTGTTGACTCCACTATTGGCTTGAGGACAGACACGCCTGGTGGTAGTAATGGTTCTGCTCTTAACCTTGCACCTCCCAATAGATCTGCTTCTTTCACTCTTCACTATTCTAACATTCGTGGGCTGAACTCTAATCTTTCGTCCATGGAACAGCACTTGGGCACTTTCCTCCCTAACCTCCTCCTCCTATCTGAAATCCAGCTGTCTATACATGCTTCCACTGACCCATTCCAAATATCTCACAATAACCTGTATACTCGTTTTTGTTCCAAAGGTGGGGTCTGCGCATACTTCAACACTAACCCTCCTACTGCGAGGCTCATGGACATTGAATCTCCTGACTTTGATGTTCTCTGGCTAAAAGTCTATCTCTCCACTACCACTATCTTCCTTTGCTTCTGTTACTGCTCTCCAAACTCCATGGAGTTTGTGTCATTCTTTGAATATCTATCCTAGTGCCATGAGTCCTTACTATCTCTTCACCCACATGCCGAAGTTCTCTACATTGGAGACCTCAATGTACACCACAGTGAGTGGCTTCATTCTCCTCTATTACTCACGATCTGGAGCAAATTATCAAACATCCTACTCACATTCCTGACCGTCACGAACATGCTGCAAACACTCTAGACCTATTTTCTACTTCCAACCCTTCAAACTACTCTTATTTTGTGCTTTCCCCTCTTGGTAAATCTGACCACTCTATGATCTCAGTCTCTTCCATTTTCGCTCCCCCACCACTAATCCCTCCTACTCAGCACCGCCTTTGGCACTTTGAGCGTACCCAACATGAAAATTTGAGTAATTTTCTCTTTGACTCCTCATGGGTTGACTACTGCTTTCGGTCCCACAACAGTGATCAGGTAGCTCTAAAAGTTGCCGAGATCATGACCGCGGGAATGGAGGCATACATCCCCTCTTCTACAAAAACCTTCTCTCCCCCTAAACCTTGGTTTGACAATACCTGCTCCATGGCTATCCAGGCTTGGAATCTGGCTCACCAATCTTACATAGCCTCTACTTTCGATCTAACTCGCTCTGCTCTTTTTATAGCTAGGAATCGCTGCACTGCTCAGATTCGAAGGTCTAAGGCTTCCTTTATAAGAAGGAAAGTTGATGACTTTAACTCCTCTCCCACTGACCTATGCTTTTGGTCCTTAGCCAAAAACCTCTCCAAAAACTTCTGTAACTCAAGCTTTCCCCCTCTCATTCGTTCTGATGGTTCTATAGCTTGCTCTCCCACTGACAAAGCTACTCTCTTTGGCTTTCATTTTTCTGCCAACTCTTCTATCAACGATTCCAGTGCACCTGTTCCTCAGTCTTTTCCCCTCTCTAACCCTTTGCCCTCCCTTATCCTTTCTTCACACAAAGTTCATAATTTCTTTGCTCACTAAAGATGAACAAGGCATCTGGTCCCAATGGTCTCCCTGCAATGCTCCTTAAGGAGTTTGCAGATGTAATGGCTCCCGTGCTTTGCTGTCTTTTTCACCTCATACTGTCAACCAGTATCTATCCTTCATCTTGGAAGCATGCTCTAGTTCAACCTGTTCCTAATAAGGGTGACAGCTCTATTCTTTCTAACTACGACCCATTGCCCTAACCTCCTCTATTGTTAAAGATTTTGAAACTTTGCTCAATTCTCACTTCTTGAAATGCCTTGGATCTAACTCACTTATCTCCGATCACCAGTATGGCTTCTGCAAGGCAAGATCCACTGGTGATCTCCTGTCCTATCTTACTTATGTATGGTCATCCTCTCTGAGGAACTATGGGAAATTCTTTTGTCGTCACCCTTGATATCTCTAAGGGTTTTGACAGAATCTGGCACAAGGCTCTGTTGGTCAAACTCCCTGCCTGTGCCTTTACCCCTTTTTTCTGTTCTCTGATTTCCAGTTTTCTTACTGACCGTTCTATATCTGTAATGTTGATGGCGCCACATCTAACCCTTTATCTGTTACCAGTGGTGTTCCACAGGGCTCTGTTCTTTCACCTACTCAGTTCCTTCTCTTCACCAATGATCTTCTACAATCCCATCTGCCTCTCTTCTTCATGCCTTTGCTGATGATTCTACCCTTCACTTTTCCTCTGCCTTTTCTTTACAACCTTCATCTGTTGCTCGTAATCAATCCCGTATCACTCTTTCTTCTACTCTTAACTACAATTTGCAGAGAGTATCTGAGTGGGGCACTCAAACATTAGTTAAATTCAATGCCTCCAAGACACAGTTTCTGGCTATCTAATTATCTTCTCCTCCTCCTGATAAGCCTATTGTCTTTGAAACTAATGAAATATACCCTCTTAACTCTATCAACATACTAGGAAGAAATATAGCCTCTAAAACTTGTCTTGGAGGAATCATATAATCATTATTTCTAAATCTTCATCTAAAAAAAATTGGGGGTTTTGTTTCGTTTTCGTCATTACTTTTCCTCTTTCCAGTTACTTAAAATATACGAAGGTCTTATCCGCCCCTGCTTAGAATACTGCTCACACATCTAGGGTGCTTCTTCCTTTACTTATCTTCTTAATAGGGTTGAATCTAAGTCAGTCAGACTCATTAATGATTCTTCTCTTACTTCTAGCCTGTATTCTCTCTCTCTTTGCCGTAAGATATCTTCCCTTCCGCTTTTCTAGCGCTACTACTTCCATTGCTGCTCTGATGAGTTGGCGAGATGCATCCCTCCTCCACTGCCGAGGCCTCGTAACACTCGCCAAGCAGCCTCATCTCACAGGTACTATGTGTAGATTTGTAGCTCGCGGATTGGTCGGTGAAGCGACTGCTTCTTCCCATCTACCTCCAGATTATGGAACTCTCTTCTTCTTTCTGTCTTTACTAATTCTTATGACTTTTCATCCTTCAAAAAGCAGAGCTATCGTCATCTCAAAGCCTTGTCTTCCATATCTCTGAGTCCTCTGTACTTTAACTGTTTTTTTCTCTGTCGGTTTCCTTTGTGTGACATTACCTCATCTCTGCCTTGTCCTTAACCTTTTTCTTTTCCTTTGTCTTGTTATTTTCTCGTGCCCGGGCCTTTATTGATGAGGGCAGTTTCTGCCTGTCCCGGTGTCACGCTCGTAAAAAAAAAATATAGGTATAAAGAAAGAACCATCCTGAAGGAAGACTCAGCCTGGAACTGTCTGGACCAGTCCTAGATGTATGCTAATACCATCAGTCGTAGTCTTTCAAAGGGCAGCTGGTACCATGTCAAACCTACTTATGCAAGAGTTAGTATTAAGGGAAATTGCATTAACTCATTAAGTTTGATTTGTGTGTGAGCAGTAACTCATATTGTCCAAAGAAAACTGTATAGTTTAATCTTTGAAAGTTGTGAAGGAGGATGAATTTTTAAGATTTTCTGGTATATTATTCCTGAGTGTTGGCTCTCTAATAGCAATCATCATGAAACCTTCATTTGTGCTTGTCTCTGAATAAAGAGCTCACTACTCTGTCTTATGATGCCTCACTTTATATCACATACTGTTTTTAAATGGGCGATCTTGTTTTCTGCATGCAGCTACCAAAGTTTTTTGAGAGCCTGTGTGAAGTGGTCATATTTTCTTTTTCCTACCAGGCAACTCGAGATGAAAAATTTATAAGCTATCTGAGTCTTATAGTAGCTCCCCATATGGTTGTGCAATAAATAATATGAATGAGGGCTAGGGATTGGACAACCATTATTCGACTGGTAGTCTCAAAATTGTTTTTTATACGTGATAAGTACATTTGAGATACTGTAAATTTTTTGCAGATTTCATCTATATGGGAATCGAACAGCATGTAGTCATCAAAGAGAATTCCTAGATTTATGACAGTTTTGCATAGTGTGATGATATTGCCACAACAATTCATTGTTGCTTTTTCCAATATTCGTGCTAGGTGGTACCTTGAACTAATAAACATACATTGTGTTTTACTTTCTTTAATTAGCAGCCCAATGTTTTGAAAATAGGTCTTAATATTTGACAGACTGTTTTCTGCTCTTAAGGTTAGCTCTGGAAGATAATTAATATCACCACCAAGGAGTAGCTGAGTGTCATCTGCATACTGTACTACTAAACAGTCGGGTATTAAATTAGATAGATTATTTATCATAAATGCAGAAGAGGATAAGACCAAGGACTCATCCCTGGGAAACACAAAATGACACATTATTTGCAGTTAAGATAATGGTGCTAAGATGAAATGGCTGTCTGTGATTAGATAGATATCTTCTAAACCACGTACGGTCAGAGTTTAGGTTAATAAATTTTTTAATAAGAGTTTCATGGATTACACTGTCAAAGGCTTTTGATAAGTCCAATAATAAAAGCAAAGAGATTTTTTCATATTTATTTCCTTCAAAATTTTATCAGCAATTTTGAGCAGTTCTGTTTCTGTAGAGAGTTTCGGTCTGAAAAGGGTAGCAGGGAAATGGGATGATAGTTTGTCACATCTCTATCCACCTTTTCAAGTAGAGGAATTGCATGTGATTTTTACAATAATCAGGAAATCTTCTAGTGGAGGTCTTTACACTAATTGTGACATAAAATACAATCACCAATAGAGCATCTTTGATGAATTGAAAGAGTATAAAAGCTGGACCAAAAGAACTAGAGTTTCTTAGGCTCTTTATGGTAAGAATTATGTTAGCACAATCAACACGATTGACCTTGAAGTAATCTCTGAAGATTACATTGGAAGAATAGTCAATTAAGTTATTACTTATGTTCACTGTGTTGGTGTTTTCTTGCGCTTTTTCATATGTATTTTTTCCAAACATTTGAAAGTAGTTATCAAAGTTTTCCACTTTGCCTTTCAACTACGTAATATTTTCATAACCGACTGAGGTAGTCTGTCCATTGAGTATCATAATTCTTATCACTTTTCATTTTGCTTCTGTATCGTTTTTAGTCATTAAATTGTTTTTTTTTTGGAAAAGTTTTATGTTACTTATATTAATGAGGGATCTGACAAGTTTCTTTGCTGCTTTATAACGGTCTCGGAGAATAATATTTATTTATTTTAGCTCTTTTTGTATTTGATTTCTGATGTACATTGCCTAATTAACATGAGAGGCTGAGGGAATTAGACTTGCCATCACTCGAAGCTAGAAGAGTAAGGGGGGATATGGTGACAGTCTTTAAATTCCTTCATGGTTATGATAGAGTGGATAGGGATCGATATTTCGATATGGCTGGCTCTAGAACTAGAGGTCATAGTTTGAAGCTTCGGAAGAAAACTTGTTTGCAGGATGTAAGGAAATACTTTTTCAGTGTAAGAGTAGTTGATAATTGGAATTCGCTAAGCGAGGAGGTAGTTAATGCTACCTCAATCCATAGTTTTAAGGACAGGTATGATAAGTATCACTAAGTCTAAAAATGGAACCGATCAGGAGACGGGAAGATACGAGCTTTGGGCTCTTTCCCGTAAACACAATTAGGTAATCACAATTAGGTAATCAATAGTTATCCAAGGAGTTGATGGGCCGCTTATTTTTCTTACTAAAATAAGTGTGCAAGTTTCTGAGCATTCATAAAAGATTTGTTAGAATTTCAACCAGCAAATCAACCTTATTTGTGCTTAGGATACCATAAAGTATATTTCTGTTGTTGATTAACACTTCACAAAGGACATTTGGTGAGACTAATCTATCAGAGTCCTAAAATTAAGGCTTATACGGGTCGGTTTTGTCACTATTTGGGTTAATTTCACAATGCTGATAACCCTTTTCATTTTGTTATCTGCTGAGAGCAAGTTGTCATTAAAGTCACTAAGTATATACACAGGTTTGTGGTGTTCACATATATTTCTGAAGGTTTCTAGCAGCTGATTGTATGAACTGGAAGGTGCTTTTGGGTGATGGTAAACACACCTCATAATAAAAGATGAAGTGTCTTATACTGCACAGTGATCCATATAAATTTGCCCTCCACTGTTTTTTCAAGACCTGTGATAATTTTTGATGCACTGAAATAATTTCTAACATAAAAACAGACATTACCCCTACGCCCATGGTCAGGACGAAATGTTTTAAATTGGGATATTCACATGCTTATTTTAAGTTGTAGGGATAAGTAAAGTTACACTTGCAGAGAGGATGTCTATGTTGTAGTCATTTATTAGCATTAATATTTCTCAAAATGAACAAGAAGGGACTGAGCGTTCACATCCACTAACGATACATTTTTACCTTGCTTCAGGGAGGTATCTATAGTCATAGCTGTAGTCTATACATGTGATACCACGGGGAATTCATTGTTGTAGAATGTTCTGGGTTGTCCATGGATCCTGGTATCTTTACCTAGCATTGGACGGATAACTCTGACTTGAGTATGTTCCATGGTATGTTCGGACGCTCCAAAGGTTTGTGTGCCTAGGTGAGAGTCTATGTTCATAAGAGCCATCTCTCCAGGAGAAGTTTCTAGTGTGAGGACTCTGATAAGAAAGGTTTGTATTGTGTCTCTTGCCTTTGTCTCGCTGATAAGGGATATTTCATAAGCTCTTTGCTTTTTATTCCAGTATGGCTGTTGTTTGGAATTTTTATAGAAACCCATGTTGTATCAGCTGTTTACCCCCCGAGAAATGGTTGGATGGTCGTGCCTGTAGGCCATTGATTCTGTTTGTGTGTCACATATTCGAATCCTTTCATTACCATCACTGTGAAGGAGATCCATCTTGGGTTGTGAGATAGCTCTCTTATTTGAACTTTTTGAGAGGGAATGCTTTAATTTATTAAAATATCATGTATCTCCCTCTTAGAAGAGTTGCCAGATATGCGAATATATATTTGAGCTGTATCCCTTGCACTTGCAATATTATGTAAAGGTGCTGTGAGGGGGGAGGACATCGATGGAATGGTTGGAATAGAGACTGTTCCTAAGTTGTTAAAAGTAGTGGTGAAAGACCCTATAGTTCCTAGCTGTTTTGCAACCTTTTATTGGGTTGGTTATTTGTGGTGGATGGTGTAATCAGGTTTTCCTGGTTAGCGACTGTTGCTGTGTTGCTAGGAATAGTGGTGAAGGACGGTATTTTTCTTTGCAGATTTGCAACCTCATACTGAATTAAATATTTGCGCTGCACGGTGTAATCAGGTTGTCCTGGTTAGTGATTGCTGTTTTGTTGTTAGGAGTAGTGGTGAAGGACACTATTTTATCATTTCTGTTTTACACCCTATTACTGAGTTGATTATTCATGCTGGATGGTGTATTCAGGCTGTCTTGTTGATTATCACTTTTATGTGGATCTTCTTCTTCATTAGCACTGTCACATTCGTCTTTCAATTCACAGAAGGAATTTAGAGTAGAGACAGTAAATCTAGTTTACAAAAACGGAGGTTTGTTGATTGAAGAGAAATCGTCATTGCTAGGTGATGGCACTAAGCTGAGGGGTGGAGAAGTTTTATTTAACTGTTTCAACCCTGAGTTATACCTTTTAAGTAGGATAATGTCTGCTTCCAGCATTTCCACCTTGCATTGCAAGGCTTTCACCCATGCAGGATCTTCTTCCAGAATTGTCATCTTGGTTGAGTGTTTTATCTACCTCAACGGGTTTCACACTCGAATTTTGGGAATGGGGAAAATATGCCAAGGTCATTCATTTGATGAGTTATTCAGGACACTTGAGCTGAGAGTAATTATATTTGATATCATATTATATTTACCTACCTCTTAATGAAATGCTTTCCTCTGGGTTGTGGAGGAGTTCTGTTACCTTTGAGAGAAATAGCTGATTCGTTTTGTGCCGTGTCTTTTCTATTTTATTTTCCAGTTCATTTTGTGATGTCATGAAGTGAATATTGGAAAACTGTATCAAGTGATGAAATGAACACTTCAGGAAAAATATTAATATCTACATTCGATAGGTCAGATAGGTTAACTATCTCGGATGATGACATTCTAATGTGAATGGGAAGGGAAATTTGACATGAGGGGCACGGCAGGCTCACCCAAGAGGGTCCTTTCTATTTTAATCCCAAGAGGATGTGGTTAAAAACTGTAACACGGGGAGAGATGCATTCAGTGGTTCCTGAGATGTATTAAGATTTTAGTTAATTTTCTTTGTATCTTTTTAAACACTGAAGTAGCAATAATCACTTTCACTAAAGCTTAAATTTTGATTTTTTGCTATGCTTTCATTATTTTGAGCTGTAAATTTAAACTATGTTACTTAATAAAAGCAAAACTATCGAGAGCTCAATGCGTACACTCCCTCTCAAACAAAACAACTCAAATAATAGAGGAGAGAATGATCTGCAAGAGGCAAAAGACTCTTAACTCCTTATTTGAATAAAAATCACCCACATTATAAAGAATATTATAATATTTATGAAAAATCATATTTAGAAGTTGATCATTTTAGATGAGTAAAAGGTTTATAGGAATTTTGTCTCTTAGATGTAGAACCATGTACATCTTGCAGAATTTCTTTTTCTGACTTGGTATTTCTAGGATATTTCTAGCTTCTCTAGTGCTTGCCTTTAAGGCTATGGACACTCTGAACGCAACTTGTTTGGAGGATAGATGTTAGTGGGTTACTTAGCTAGCCAGCTGCCAGAAAGGTGAATATTAATCAAATATGTTTGAGTAACACACACACACACTCACACACATATACATATATACACGCATATATATATATATATATATATATATATATATATATATATATATATATATATATATATATATATATATATATATATATATATATATATATATATATATATATATATATATATATATAACTGTTAGCATACAGCACTAAATAGTAAGGAAGCCCATCAGTGAAACAAAACTTATAAAACAATGCTATATTTCGGATCCTAACTGGATCCCTTCTCAAGCACAACTGAGACAAAATAACAAAGAAGGAGGAGACATAAACAAAAGGACTCATGAGACCTGGGGGATTAAAATTTTTTATGATAACAGGACAGGTCTAATCCAAACGAATTATCCTCAACAAAGAAGCCGCCAAGATCATTAAACCATTAACAAAGAAAAATGTTAATCCTTAAAATGATAAATGATCTGAAAGAATATAGGCCCCAACAAATTATTATAATTAAAAGAATATTAATAAATATGCACATATAGATATACACATGTAACAATATCTGTACACACATCCCCATATACAAGAGCATACAAAATGAAATACATATATATATATATATATATATATCCTAATACAATCAAAATACACAATAACGACTACAATCTGGTTGGGGGTTTATCTTGAGGGATAACTTCGTTGAGGCAGCGCTTCAGGAGGGCTTTATCAATTATGTCAGGGGTCCATTGCCCCCTAGATAGATTAAAATTGTCCTTCATTTCAATGAGGGAAGATTCCACTATTTTCCGTTTGAATTGACAGGTACTTTTAAATAGCATAGTGGCACCACTCCAATCAATCCGATGATTATGTTCATTGATGTGGGTAAAAAGAGCTGAATTTTCTTGATTATATCTTACAGCTCTCTTGTGTTCTAAGACTCTCTGGGATAGAGAGCGGCCTGTTTGTCCTATGTACACTCTATTGCAATCATTACAGCTTATTTGGTATACTCCTGCATTAATTTCTTTTTTTTGTTTTAGCTAACGTTAACTAATTCTTTTCTTAAAGTGGTGGGATAGTTAAAAGTGAATGGAGACTGTTTACCTAATGTATCATTTAAGACGCCTAGCTTTTGGTGAAAAGGAAGGAGGATTTTGTTGAAATTATTCTCTTTGGGGGTCCTATGAGGATTGTAAAAAACCTGTTTAGCTTTCTGCAGTGCTTTGTCTAAGAAAAAGGGAGGATAACAAAGTTGGTCAAGCTGAGAATAAACCGTTTGAATTTCATGTTCTAAATAATTAGAGCTGAAAATCCGGAGGGCTCTAAGGAATAAATTCGAAGCTATACCTAATTTTACTTTTTCTTCATGATAACTATAAAAGTGCACATAAGACGCAGAGTGGGTGGATTTTCTATAGACTTGAAAGTTGTAACCCAAAGAATCTCTAACAATGAGGACATCAAGGAAAGGCATTTGGTTTTCATTTTCCCATTCTACTTTAAATTTAATGGAAGGAACTAATCTGTTTAATTGTGCTACAAATTCGTTAAAGGTACCCCAGGCATCAGCCCAATAACTAAAAATGTCATCAACATAGCGCAGCCAAATCATGTTGAGAGGTATGATTTCTCTCAGAAGCTCAGTTTCAAAATATTCCATATACAAATTGGCTAAAATTGGAGACAAAGGACTTCCCATACTACAACCGAACTTTTGCCTGTAAAAATTGCCATTGAAAGAAAAGACATTAGTACTCACGCAGAGTCTGATTAATTTGATAATTTTGCTATGGGTAAGGGGAAATCCTTTTTAAAGGTTTCAAGTTTCTTAGCAAGGAAATTAAGTACAGAATCTATTGGGATATTTGTAAAAAGTGATTCTACATCAAGACTGAGTAATTTAACCCCATTCATTGGAACATTGGATAACCTAAATCTCTGAATGAAATCCTCTGAATGCTTTAGGTGCGCTTGGGAAAATTTACCTAGATATGGGGATAGTAAGCTGGCTAACCATTTAGCAAGTTTTGAAGTGAAAGAGTCGCGGCATGAAACAATAGGACGCAGAGGAATATTTTCCTTATGGGTTTTGGGAAGGCCATAAAAATACGGGAGTTGAGGATTATTAACTTTAAATTTCTCAAGGACCTCCCTATCACATTTTGACTGAGCTATGTCCCGAACGTTTTTATTGAAAGTGGCAGCAACATTTACTAAGGGATTTTTAGAAAGTTTTTCATAAGTATTGGAGTCATTAAGGAGTTGCATAGCTTTACCTATATAACAGTCTTCATTCAAAAGTACGAGTTTTCCCCCCTTATCAAATTTAGTTATGATGATATCATCTTTTTGTTTAAGCGACTTAATAGCCAAGAGAAACCTTCTAGGAAGTGAACCCTTACTATCGACTTTATCAAGCAAATTAAGAATAACCCCCTTTAAGCACATACTATTTCTATCAAAACTATTATTAGCACAATACTTATCAAAACCAACTATATAATCAAGAAAATTATTTTTCCCTGGTTTTAATGCAAAATTTAATCCTAGTCCTAATGCCGCCAATTCGTTTTTTGTAAGCCTATGGTTGATTAAATTGAGAACATTGTCACTTGGAAATATTTCATACCACAAACTACCATTAATTAATTTTTCCAATATTAGTTGCAATGAATTGGAGTGGAGGCCACTAATGTATGAAGCTCTGTCAAAAGCAAACCGCGAAAGAAAGTGGTAAATACCTTCATCTGGACAAACTAAACGTAAATGATCTGAAGCTTGGTGGAATCTTTTCCTAGCAGACTTGGCTTCCATGGTAGCAACTGATAGCCGGTCTTGAAGAAACAGTCTTATGAAGTCGGAAAAGATAACCTTTTTGCTTGTCCATCTCCTGAAACCGAACATCTTTGGGCAGACCTGTTCCACTATGCATTCTTGAAGGAAGAATTTTTGATTCTTTTTCTTAAATAAGGCGAGAAGAGCATTTTCATAGAATCGATATGAGCTTCTCAAAGCAGGGGAATAGCCTAAGAAGTGTGACAGACTTGGAGGATTCATTATGGGCAACAATAAATAATTACAAACTGTTAGCATACAGCACTAAATAGTAAGGAAGCCCATCAGTGAAACAAAACTTATAAAACAATGCTATATTTCGGATCCTAACTGGATCCCTTCTCAAGCACAACTGAGACAAAATAACAAAGAAGGAGGAGACATAAACAAAAGGACTCATGAAACCTGAGGGATTAAATTTTTTTATGATAACAGGACAGGTCTAATCCAAACGAATTATCCTCAACAAAGAAGCCGCCAAGATCATTAAACCATTAACAAAGAAAAATGTTAATCCTTAAAATGAAAAATGATCTGAAAGAAGATAGCCCCCAACAAATTATTATAATTAAAAGAATATTAATAAATATGCACATATAGATATACACATGAAAAAATATCTGTACACACATCCCATATACAAGAGCATACAAAATGAAATACATATATAAATCCTAATACAATCAAAATACACAATAACGACTACAATCTGGTTGGGGGTTTATCTTGAGGGATAACTTCGTTGAGGCAGCGCTTCAGGAGGGCTTTATCAATTATGTCAGGGGTCCATTGCCCCCTATATAGATTAAAATTGTACTTCATTTCAATGAGGGAAGATTCCACTATTTTCCGTTTGAATTGACAGGTACTTTTTGCATTACAACCAGGGAAAAATATTTTTCTTGATTATATAGTCGGTCTTGATAAGTATTGTGCTAATAATAGTTTTGATAGAAATAGTATGTGCTTAAAGGGGGTTATTCTTAATTTGCTTGATAAAGTCGATAGTAAGGGTTCACTTCCTAGAAGGTTTCTCTTGGCTATTAAGTCGCTTAAACAAAAAGATGATATCATCATAACTAAATTTGATAAGGGGGAGAAAACTCGTACTTTTGAATAAAGACTGCTATATAGGTAAAGCTATGCAACTCCTTAATGACTCCAATACTTATGAGAAACTTTCTAAAAATCCCTTAGTAAATGTTGCTGCCACTTTCAATAAAAACGTTCGGGACATAGCTCAGTCAAAATTTGATAGGGAGGTCCTTGAAAAATTTAAAGTTATTAATCCTCAACTCCCGTATTTTTATGGCCTTCCCAAAACCCATAAGGAAAATATTCCTCTGCATCCTATTGTTTCATGCCGCGACTCTTTCACTTCAAAACTTGCTAAATGGTTAGCCAGCTTACTATCCCCATATCTAGGTAAATTTTCCCAAGCGCACCTAAAGCATTCAGAGGATTTCATTCAGAGATTTAGGTTATCCAATGTTCCAATGAATGGGGTTAAATTTCTCAGTCTTGATGTAGAATCACTTTTTACAAATGTCCCAATAGATTCTGTACTTAATTTCCTTGCTAAGAAACTTGAAACCTTTAAAAAGGATTTCCCCTTACCCATAGCAAAAATTATCAAATTAATCAGACCCTGCGTGAGTACTAATGTCTTTTCTTTCAATGGCAATTTTTATAGGCAAAAGTTCGGTTGTAGTATGGGAAGTCCTTTGTCTCCAATTTTAGCCAATTTGTATATGGAATATTTTGAAACTGAGCTTCTGAGAGATATCAAACCTCCCAACATGATTTGGCTGCGCTATGTTGATGACATTTTTAGTTATTGGGATGATGCCTGGGGTACCTTTAACGAATTTGTAGCACAATTAAATAGATTAGTTCCTTCCATTAAATTTAAAGTAGAATGGGAAAATGAAAACCAAATGCCTTTCCTTGATGTCCTCATTGTTAGAGATTCTTTGGGTTACAACTTTCAAGTCTATAGAAAATCCACCCACTCTGCGTCTTATGTGCACTTTTATAGTTATCATGAAGAAAAAGTAAAATTAGGTAT
>JAXCGZ010017300.1:40000-47500 GCA_037179515.1 Halocaridina rubra | reverse complement strand
GTTAGGTAAATGCAAAAAATATCTGAATTTAAAACAGCATGCTGGTAGCTTCAAGCACAAGCAAAATGTCGATGGTATTTCACGGCAACCTACACTTTTGTCAATGCCATCTGTAAGTTGACATGCGTCAAGAAACAGAGATGCGAAAGAAGGTGAAATCAAATAAAGTGCATTTATTGTTGAGCATAATTTATTCATGAGTGTCATGACTCATTTTCCAGAGATAATTAAGTCTCTATGTAAAGACTCTAAAATTGCAAAACAGATATCATCTAGTAGAACAAAAACAACAGCTGTGATAAAGAATGTGATAGGGAAAACGGCTAAATAAGAGTTTAGCAGAGCTACTGCAACATAAGTTTTTATTAATTGTAGAGGAATCCCCTGACAAAGGCTGAACTAAGCACTTGTACATTATTGCACGTGCTACAGTCGATAACAAGGTTTCATATGAATTATTTTATTTAGTGTCTGTTCAGGATGCAATTGCTCAAAGTTTATATAATAGTGTTGTGATATCTTTAACAGATGAAAGTGACCCATATAAAGATAGCATGTTTGGTTTGGCTTCAGATTGTGCTAATGCCATGATGGGGGCCCATAACTCCTTCGCATCTCTTTTGAAATATGATGTACCGGATTTGTTTGTGCTTAAATGCATCTGTCACTCTTTTCATTTGTGTGCATTTTATGCATGCAATAATCTTCCTAGAGCAGTTGAACAGCTTGCAAGAGATGTTTAAAATTATTCCATGTATATTCCAAAGCGTTTGTCTGAACTGAAGAAATTCCAGGATTTAGTACATGTTAATCTCATAACCTATTGCATCTAAGCCAAACTAACTGGCTGTAACCTAGTATGGAAGTGACTCGCTTATTGGAACAATATGATGTTTTAATACTTTATTTTACAAATACAGTTTTAAGTGATAGAGTCTTGGCAGGTGATTTTATTTGGAAAAAGCTGAATAAACCTGTCAATAAGTTGCATTTACAGTTTTTAGAATTTATGCTGCCACTTTTGAATAACCTTAACAAAAGGATGCAGTCAGAAGGACCTCAGATCCATTCAATGTATGAAGTTATCTCAACAGTATGTAGGACACTTATGGAGTGCTATATAAAGGAAAGCTATTTAAAAAAAAAATCCTCTGGAAAGTGTTGAGTATACAGATCCCAGAAATTTTGTCCCTCTTCATGATATCTATTTAGGGGCCAAAGTGGCAGTTGCAATAACAAATAACACCCATGGTTTGTCAAGGCCAAATATTGTTATATTTCATCAACGTTGTCTAAACTTCCTAATAGAGTGTTACCTAGATCTCCATCAAATTTCCTTTCCAGGACTCCATCCTCAAGCAAATGCGTTTAATAGATCCTGGTTCTGTCATGAAGAAAAGTGTTCCTTCTATTGCACCTTCGGTTAGTCTATTTTCTAGTATAATCAAGCCTAATCAATTAAATGAGATAGATGGAGAATGGAGAATACTAAAAAAATGCTGACTTAAAAGTTCCTTCCAATGTTGATGTAGAAACATTTGGGCAACATATAAGAGAAATTAAATCCACAGATGCCAACGCCAAGTTTCCTCTCTTATCTCTTTTTGCATCTTGCATATTCTGTCTTCCTCATTCTTGTGCTCAGGCAGAAAAAAAACTTTTCTGCTGTAAATAATATGAAGGAATAGATTGGCTACCGAAACAATAATAGGTTTGTTGCGTTCTAAATGTTGTTTGAGGAATGAAACCTGTGCAAGTTTCCAGGTCAGTTATGCTCTTGTAAAAAGGATGAATGTCATTATATATAGGGATGACAGTGACTCGGACTAGCATTTGTTGTACTGTATTACAAAATTAGTCAAATTGCCCCCATAGATTCTTGATAATGAATAATTTTCCATTACTTTGAATTTGTTATTATGAATATATGTTCCTTTAATTATTTTCAAATGAAAAACACTGTTGACAAGGAATTTTTTTGTTTTAATTGGATCAGGTATACAAAATTTAGTTTGAATAGAAATTTGTAAAGCTAATTATAAGTGAATTTGAAAAAAGAACTTGGAATATTTCAGTATAAATTGGCTTTTACTGACTATGCGTCTGGCTTCTGTAAAATTCATAAAAAGAAAAAATAAGAGAAATATCAATGGAGATGAAGAAAGGTGAGTAAACCAGCTCTTTGGACACAATTACGGTGTCCTTTGTATTATAAGACTCTGAACAGAAGGTCTTTTGGTTAAAAGTAATTTATTATTGTTCAATTATTTGATTAAAATAATTTTATAGTAATAAAGAATTTTGAAAGGTTTGGGGGAATTTTTATCCTGTTGTCTGGGGTATTTCGGACCAACCTACCTGGCAACAATGAACACCAGAGCCCTTCCAGACTTAGCTTAGGAAGGCTTTGACTACTCTGCCTCCTGAAGCAGCTCCATATTGCTGCCAGTACTTGGGAGCTTTTTCACCTTGTACCCTCCTAATCTACCCTAAGCTATGATCAGACCATCGAAGAAGAGGAAGAGGGACATGGAGAAGCTGGTAAACGCACGTGTGGCACTGAAGAGGAAGAAAAGCAACTCTTGGCTGATGTGTTTGCTGAGGGCCTAAGTACCAGTGAGACACCTCTGCCTACTCCACCATCTAGCACAGCGAAGAAGAAGCTGTTAGTTACTGGTACAGAAATGGACGAGTGTGGGGAAGAAAAGGAGTTTGTTTTATTAGAAACGAGCTATTTACAAGAGGTTTTCAGCCAAGTGAAGTGTAGAGAATGTAACAGCAGTGTGACAATTAGTTTACTGCAGGAAATGTTATATTGTAAGCTGGATGTAATTTGCGAAGAATGTGAGTACAGAACGAAGTCAGAAGTTTAACACACCTGTTACTAACATGGTAGTATACAGTCTCATGGAGAATGGTGTAGGAAAGGATGGTGTGAGCAACTCCTTGGCTAATATTGAACATGAAACCGCTCAACAAAAAATATTCCGAGTGTGCAAAACTCGTAACTGAGGCTGCTATGACTAAATCCAAGAAGGTTTTGGAAAAGATACAAGTGCAGTGAAGGCTTACTATGCTGAGAAACTAAACGTACACCCTGGTGAAGATGGAATATTGAATGTGCAGGTGACATACGATGGCAGTTGACATAAAGGAAGTCATACGAGCTTGTTGGCTAATAGAGCGGTTGCCAAAGCTGAGATCGGTCTTGTGTTAGATTATGAGACGATAAGTATGTTTTGTGAACAATGTACAAAAAATGAAAATGCTAAGAAGGCTAAGGAATTCAGAGGCGATGAATACAATAAGTGGTACAATGAACACAAAGGACATGTGCAAGAAAAACTACAGTGAAAATTCTGGAGGTATGGAGGCGGCTGCAGCAGTAGCTCTACTTGGTAGAGGCTAAGAGAGAAAACTAAGGTACACTGTGTTCATTTCTAATGGGGACAGTTCAGCTTATGATACTGAATGTAAAATGAATGATGGAAAAGGACCTTATGGTGATGTAAAAATAGATAAAGCAGAGTGCATGAATCCCATCTCGAAAGACTCGGAACAGCACTTAGAAAACTCCAAGCACAAGTAGGCAAAGAAAAAACAAAAAAAAGTGGTGTATGAAGGATAGCACAATTGGGAGAAAAGGGAAAGATGACTGACCAAGTGATATATAAACCTACAAAGTACTATGGAATTGATGTGTGGAGACATATTAACGGGACTGTCAGTGCCATGAGGAAAGAAATACTGGCTTAGTACTTTCATACTTCTTCCCTTGATGAAGCTCTACATCATCACTTTTGCCCTAAATCAGAGGATAGTTGGTGTTGGTATCAAAGAACAGTGGTCAAAGATTTACTAATTCCCAGTCATAGAAAAATGAAAGCGAGGTTTCAACTCTCACAAAATTTGCGATCATGAGTGTTTGCTAAATATAAGTGACTGACAAGTGATACATTGTTTAATGGTTATTTGCTGGGTGAAATGCACAATACCAATGAACATTTGAATTCAAGAGTATGGAGGCTCTTTCTGAACTACAAGTGTGTGAATAAACAGATATTGGACTTTGCTGTAACACAGGCATTGCTGAACTACAATGTGGAATATAAGAAGGTAAGTTTGTGTGATGAACTAAAATTTGGTAGGAGCAACATAAGAGTGTCCAACCTAGAAGAACGAGACAAGAGGTGAGAGAAGCAGCGGCAGAAGGCGAGGAAGCAGAGGGTGATGGAGGATGAAGCCTCATACAGCATTCGGTCCTTTTAAGCTCATCACGTGCACACACGTGTACTGGTTTTTTAAAATTGGATGTATTGAAAGGTTGTTTGTCTTAGTTCCAAAGGATTATATCTGAGCCATTTTTCAATCTTTTTCACCATATTTTTTAAGAGCTATGAATAGGACAAAAATGTTCGTTGAGTCAGAATAAAACAAATTTTTAATAAAATTTTCTCTGTTTAATTGTTTCCTCGAAAATTTTATTTTGAATTAATATTATGAAATAATCTTTGCCCTTATCATATAAGGGATACCAAAAAAGTAAACTCCAGAAAAGGTTAAAGAAGGCCAATGTTTTCTTGGAGCCAAAGAAGAAACATATTGGTAAATTCTCTTCAATAGCAGAACAATTTGAACTTTATTGGAAATTTGCACGTTATTCATAAATAACCATGGTATTATTGAATGGAAGGAAGTGATACAGCATAGAATAATAGTTACTGAGAAAGGAAAATAAAAGGTTCATAAGAAGCATAATTGTGAGGTAGGTGGATTTTATTCAAATGAAGGCTTGAGCGTCATCTAACTTAAGGTTCACACAATTTTTTTCTCTTATTCTGCATTTGCTTCTATACAGATAAGGAGTTGAGAATACACTGTGTCACACACACACACACACACACACACACACACACACACACACACACACACACACACACACACACACACACACACACACACACAAGGTGGGCATTAGAACACACACAATCAATATCTCGAATTTGTCCTTGTGTTTTTGTGACCAAGACATAAGCATAAAACGTAAACGAAGTTTCCCTAAATAAGATATTCTGCAAAGTATTGTAAGTAAAAAAATTATATTTATAGTTAACTAGACTGTCCAAAATATTAAGGGAAAAACGTGAGAATACTTTTGAGAGGGGAAAGAGATGGAGCTGTACTGTCCCGCCTTGAAGGAAGTTTAGAAGAGTTGCCAGAGGCAAGGCCATCAAATCACAGTACCTAATTGTTTGTGTAAATTTGGGAGAGCTTTTACAGTCATTTACCTGATCCTGTGGTTTCATTTATTGTTAAAATCAATATCCTTCCCATTTATATTAACTTGATAGTTAGTTTGATACACAGTATAATTGAATAATTAAATAAATACGAGAACTACACCTGTCTAGAGTACTGAGTTAAGTTGCCAAGTAGCACAGCTATCTAATTTCTTTTTTCTTTTTGCTTTCTCTTTTATTATTTTTTTTTATATATTGAGTTACATTATATGTCTTATCCTGTCATAACATACCTTGGTTAGCAAGTGATTTATTTTTTTTTTTTTCTGAAATGACCAGTTTATCAGTTAAGAAGAATATATAGCAGAAAAAGGTGATTGTCTCCTCGGATAAAAATTCGAATTTTCCTTCAAGTGGACTTTTTCTTTTGCATTTTTTTTATCCCTCAAATTACCAAAGTCAAATTTTAAGTTTGGATGTGTGTTACCAGAAAAGAGATGAATTGAGTAACTAAATAGTACTCATATGAAGATATAAAGATTCTGTGTGATGCTTAAATAGAAGCTCTTCTCTCTTATTTTCTACTTCTTCTCTCTATATTCTGTGAAAAGGAAAATATGAAAATAAGGCTATCTCTGTTCCAACCCCCCCCCCAATCTAATGATTGGGGGAGGGGTGAAAGAGGATCTCCAGGGGATGTAACAGGAGGAGGAGTAGCTGTTGGGAGATTAAAACAGAAATTCAAGGAATTATAGACAATGGTTTTATACCTTGATGAAAAAATTCGGAGTATGGATAAAGAAAGGAAAGAGAATGAAGTACTCAAAGAGGAAATAAAATGTTTCGAGGAAAGAAAATGTAGATATTGATTATGGGAGATTTTAATCATCAAGAGATAGATTAAATTAAGCTTGACACAAATAGTGGTGAGGACTCATTCGGGGCAAGATCTAGATTGCCTACAAGGGAATTTCCTACACCAACATATACTGGAACCAACGAGGACCAGGGGTGGGGATGAGCCATCACTACTTGATCTAGTATTCACAGATAACGTGTTGGATATTGAACAAATTATATATGAACCAACAATTGGACACAGTTACCACTGTGTGTTCTTGATGGAGTATATCATTGAAGATGTTCTGCCTGAGAGTAGAGGCACTGAGGACATGAGGGAGAACTATACGAAAGGAAATTATATCAAAATGAATGAGCTTTTTGAAGCTATTGACTGGAGGACCTTATTTTACAACAAATTTGAACAAAAAAATTACAACATCTTTTGTGAGGTATATGGGAAGATAGTAGATTACTGCATACCTGTCACCAACGTAGGTGTAATTCATGCAAGAGAGAAATGGTTCGATAATAACTGTAAAAGAGCTAAGGAGTGGAGAGACAAATGCTGGAAAAGGCATAGGATGAGGAAAAGCATAAATGTCTGGCAAACCTACAAAAGAGTAAGAAATTATTACCTAAGTAAAAGAAAAGAGGCAGAGAGAGACTATGAAAGGGACTTCACCAGGAAGGTTAAAGAAAATCCCAAATTTTTCCAGAGCTTTATAAGAGGAAAAATGAAGGTAAAAGAACAGGTTTTAAGGCTTAAGAAAGTGGATGTAAGAATCACTGAGACAGATGAAGAGATTTGCAAAGAATTGAACAAGTAGTCTTAGTCAATATTTACAGTAGGAAATACCCCACCCCCTCAGATTGCAGAGATATAAGCTCATGGGCCGGTATTATAGAACATCATCCATACAGAAACAGAGGTATGCAAAGCACTGATGGAGTTAGATATCCATAAAGCTACAAGTCCGGATGATATATCCCCTCATCTACTTGAAATGCACAAACTCAATATCAGTGGCACTATCATATTTAAAATGTCACTGGAGTCAGGGGAGATTCCAAGATGCTGGAAACAAGTGAACGTGATACCTCTCTTCAAAAAGGGAAGGAGGGATACGGCTCTAAACAAGAGACCATTTTCCTTGACCAGCATAGTTTGCAAGTTATGGAGAAACTATTAAGGAAACATATCTCTCTTTACTTGGACCCTGCAACTTTTTGTCATGTGAGACATCATGGCTTCAAAGAAGGTATATCGACAGTAACAAACTTATTAGAATTTTCTGATGAGGAAAGCCGAATCTTACAGGAAAGAGAGGACTGGGCAGATTGCATATTCCTATACTTCTAGACATCATTTGAAACTGTCCCACACGGGAGACTTATTAAAAAGCTGCAAGCAATGGCA
>JAXCGZ010017300.1:25000-35000 GCA_037179515.1 Halocaridina rubra | reverse complement strand
ATGATTATACACATCCTTCTTTTAAAATACAGTATTAGCAATAAACAACTCTCTTGCAATACACATTTCTAACATTTTATCTCCTTTTTCATTCCTACCACGTACTCCATACTCTCCAAGGACACCATCTAATGGCTCATTTCCTACTCTAGCATTCAAATCTCACAACAACACCACATTTGCATTCATTCCCAAGTCTTCCATTCACTCGTTCAATATCATCTTAAATTCTTCTCTCTCTTCGACATTTCTTTCACTACCAGGGCCATAAGCGCTCACAAACACCCAAACCTCGCATCAAAGCCTCATTTTAGCCACTAGTATTCGAGATGATACTTCCTTCTATTCCACCACACTCTTATTCATCTCTTCACTTACCAATGGAGTCACTCCCTCTCTTCCTCCCCCTCTCTCAACTCCAGACACCCTACCTACCTCATTCTCAAATGTCACCTCACCATTCCCTTTTAGCTTAATTTCACTCAATGCAAATACACCCATCTTTCTCTCCACAAACATACTCCCTGTCACCTCCCTCTTTCTTTCATTTACACCACAACCACGCACATTGAAATAACCAATTACTAGGGTTCTGGCTGGATCTCTCCAGCCAGAATACCCTCGCATACCCCAGTTATCAGTAGGATGAAAAACTACTGAGGAGGGAATTCCCAATCCCCTCACTCCGCCCCATTTAGTCGACGCAGGGGAACACGAAAAAAGGGAAAATGAAACGACGGAAAGTTGAGATCTTTCAGACTCTCTCTCTCTCTCTCTCTCTCTCTCTCTCTCTCTCTCTCTCTCTCTCTCTCTCTCTCTCTCTCTCTCTCTCTCTCTCTCTCTCTCTCTCTCTCTCTCTCTCTCTCTCTCTCTCTCTCTCTCTCTCTCTGTTTGTCCTGTAACAATATTCATAATTCATAAAACACACGATATATCGTCTGAGATCACAGGCTGTGAATGTCATTTTTCTTTACCCAGAATCAGAGTTTCGGTGAAGAAACTATCTGAAAAAAACTTTGTTAAAAGTTACCAAAACTTTTTACCTTTAGTAAACTTTTTCCAAAATATATTAATTTCTCTTTTGGAAGGCTTTTCTCTTTTAAGTTCATGGTATTACTTGCATAAGAAATATACCTATGTCCATTATCCTAAAGAGTGCACACACACAAACAAACACACGCACGCACACAAACACATTCACACGCAAAAACATGCAAACAAACACCCACACAAGCGCAAACACACAAGCACACACACACACAAGCAGACACACACAAACACACACACACACACACATACACACACACACAAGAGAGGGCTGGGCAGATTGCAGATTCCTAGACTTCCAGAAAGCATTTGACACTGTCCCACACGGGAGATTTATTAAGAAGCTGCAAACAATGGTTAGAATAGGTGGAAATGTTTTGGAATGGATAAAAACTTACTTAGAAGGATGGGAACAGAGGGTTAGAGTAAGACACTCAGTGTCTGAATGGAGATGAGTTAGTAGTGGAGTTCCACAGGGTTCAGCTTTAGGGCCACTTTTCTTCCTTGTATATGTAAATGACCTACCAGAGTCTGTAAATTCATCCATGAATATGTTTGCAAATGATGCAAAGATTGAAGAGAGTAAGAAACGAGAACAATGGTAGAGAACTTCAGCATGATCTAAATAGTCTGCATGAGTGGTCAAAAAGTGGCTAATGAAATTCAATACTTCAAAATGTAAGGTAATGAGAATGAGTACAAGTGCAAGAAGGCCCAAGCTTGACTGCTCGGTGGTAGGGGTTGAACTTCGAGGCACAGAGAATGAGAGAGATCTAAGAGTATATATACTGGCCGATTTGTCAACAGAAATGCATATCAATGGCATAGTAAGGGCAGCATATGCATTCTTATCAAATGTAAGGGTAGCCTTCAGGCACATGGACAAGGATATGTTCAGAAATATATATGTAACCTATGTGAGTCCAAAACTTGAATATGCAGCCCCCTTTTGTAATCCGCACTTGAAAAAGCACGTAGCTAAGCTTGAAAAAAAAAATCAAAGACATGCCACGAAACTGGTGTCAGAATTACGCAATCTCAGTTATGATGAGAGGCTGAGGAAATTAGTCTTACCATCACTCGAAGCTGGGAGACTGAGGGGGATATGGTGACAGTCATTAAATTTCTTCATGGTTATGATAGAGTGGAGAGGGATCGATATTTTGATATGGCTGGCTCTAGAACTAGAGGTCATAGTTTGAAGCTTTGTAAGAAAGCTTCTTTGCAGGTTGTAAGGAAGTACATTTTTAGTGCAAGAGTAGTTGATAATGGGAATTCGCTAAGCGAGGAGGTAGTTAATGCTAACTCAATCCAAAGTTTTAAGGACAAGTATAATAAGTATCTCTAAGTACAAAATGGAACCGATCAGGAGACGGGAAGATGCGAGCTTTGGGCTCTTTCCCTTAAGCACAATTAGGTAATCACAAGTAGGTAATCACAATTTGGTAATCACTCACTCACACACACACACACACACACACACACACACACACACACACACACACACACACACACACACACACACACACACACACACACATATATATATATATATATATATATATATATATATATATATATATATATATATATATATATATATATATATATATATATATATATATATATAAATTATGGTTGGAATGCACTCTGAAAGGGGGTGGTCGATTCAATGCACACAATTCACCAGAAACCTGCTCACCTCATTCGCTTCTCTTAAATCCATGGGGAAAGGGATTTGGAAAGGTTTCCTCTTACCTCACTGTTTGGGTCATTCATAGGGTAAGAGGGAGAGGGTCTTCTGACATGATCCTCGTCATCAGTCGATGAACTATTCCACCATTTCATCACCTGGCAACTTTCTGCACTCCCCTTCCCAGCTTACCGCACTAACCAGGTGAGGGAAATCCTTGCCTCTTTTCACCTATTGACAATCTGTCTCCAATCATCAATATCTTGTATATAATATCCACTTTTTATCCGATCAAACACCTATTCTTATTTTATTCACATTGTTTTTTCCATCCACTTTGCATTACAGATCTCTGATTCATACATTGACTTAGGCGCAATCATACTATACTTCATCCCTAAATACCTATATCATCACACTTCTAATTCCACCTGGACACGTACTCACTTCATTCAATTTATGGCTTACCTTTGCATCCACTCGTCCATTCACTGTTAATGCAAGCCCATATGCTTAAAATTCTCAGTTTCTCAAGCATCTTCCCATTTTCTTGCACATTTCTTATACCATCTTTCGCCCACAACTTCTTTGTCTCACGCATATGCACTGATTCAGTCACCAACAGCTTCCATCTGTTAAGTGTCATCCGAAATAGCAAATGATTCAGTTTCCACAACCTTCCATTTTCACCAAACAACACCAAGTCTTTGACTAACACTCTTATGTTTACCTTTCCCACCATTCCATCAATAAAAACATTGAATAAACCATGGCGACTTTATGAAACCTTGGCGCAACCTCACTTTCACACACACACACACACACATGTGGATGTGTGTGTGTGTTTCTGTTTGTGTATATATATATATATATATATATATATATATATATATATATATATATATATATATATATATATATATATATATATATATATATATACATACATATATATATATATATATATATATATATATATATATATATATATATATATATATATATATATATATATATATATATATATATATATATATATATATATATATATATATATATATATATATATATATATATATATACATATATATATATATATATATATATATATATATATATATATATATATATATATATATATATATATATATATATATATATATATATATATATATTATATATATATATTATATATATATATATATATATATATATATATATATATATATATATATATATATATATATATATATATATATATATATATATATATATATATATATATATATATATATATATATATATATAAACAAACAGAAACACACATACACGTGTGTGCGTGTGTGTGCGTGTTTGTGTGTGTATGAGTATGTTTATGTATGTGTGTGTGCATGTATGTATGTGTGCGTGTGTATAGATTGGTAGATAGATAGATAGTATGTGTGTGTGATATAAAAAAAATTATTATTTGTGAAAATAGTAATATAAATTACTACTGGCAGCCGAAATTTGATCCTAGGACATATCATAAGTGTACTAAGGCGTTGCCAATGTAATACTGAAGCTATGAAAGAAGAGAGAACCTCCCAGCTAACTACTGGAGTTAGGGAAGGAACCCACTTTAATGAATGTCAACGTTCATATTACTCTCTTTTCAACTCACTCGGCGTATTTTTCGCATATCATTCGAATCTCTGCTAAATAGGCATCTACAGTGATGAGATAAACACACTTTTATATGTGACAACATGTAACATAATTTTGCCTCAAGCCGGGAGTTGAATTTAGGACATATCATCAGTAGAAGAATGAAATCTTTTTTGGGATGGCTATATTACATAAATGACTTGTACTTTGAGTTTCCTATTGTGTGGTTACCTAATTGTGATTACCTAATTGTGTTTACGGGAAAGAGCCCAAAGCTCGTATCTTCCCGTCTCCTGATCGGTTCCATTTTATACTTAGTGATACTTATCATACCTGTCCTTAAAACTATGGATTGAGATAGCATTAACTACCTCCTCGCTTAGCCAATTCCAATTATCAACTACTCTTACACTGAAAAAGTATTTTCTTACATCCTGCAAAGAAGTTTTCTTACGAAGCTTCAAGCTATGACCTCTAGTTCTAGAGCCAGCCATATCAAAATATCGATCCCTATCCACTCTATCATAACCATGAAGGAATTTAAACACTGTCACCATATCCCCCTCACTCTTCTAGCTTCCAGTGATGGTAAGTCTAATTCCCTCAGCCTCTCATCATAACTGAGATTGCGTATTTCTGACACCAGTTTCGTGGCATGTCTTTGAACTTTTTCAAGCTTAGCTATGTGCTTTTTCAAGTGCGGATTCCAAAAGGGGGCTGCATATTCCAGTTTTGGCCTCACATAGGTTACATAAATATTTCTGAACATTTCCTTCTCCATGTGCCTGAAGGCTACCCTTACATTTGATAAGAATGCATATGCTGCCCTTACTATACCATTTATATGTATTTCTGGAGACAAATCTACCAATATGTTTACTCCTAGATCTCTCTCATTTTCTGTCTCTTGAAGTTGTACTCCAGCCACCGAGTAGTCAAGCTTGGGCCTTCTTGCACTTGTACCCATTCTCATTACCTTACATTTTAAAGTATTGAATTTCATTAACCACTTTTCTGACCACTCATGCAGATTATTTAGATCCTCCTGAAGTTCTCTACCATTGTTCTCGTTTTTTACTTTCTTCACAATCTTTGCATCATCTGCAAACATATTCATGAACGAATTTACACACTCTGGTAGGTCATTTACATATACAAGGAAGAAAAGTGGCCCTAAAACTGAACCCTGTGGAACTCCACTACTAACTCTTCTCCATTCAGACACTGAGTGTCTTACTCTATCCCTCTGATCCCTTCCTTCTAAGTAAGTTTTTATCCATTCCAAAACATTTCCACCTATTTTAGCCATTGATTGCAGCTTCCTAATAAGTCTCCCATGTGGAACAGTGTCAAGCGCTTTCTGGAAGTCAAGGAATATGCAATCTGCCAAGCCCTCTCTTTCCTGTAAGATTTGGCTTACCTCATCATAAAATTCTAATAAGTTTGTTACTGTTGATCTACCTTCTCTGAAGCCATGTTGCCTCACTGACAAAAAGTTGAAGGATTCCAAGTGAAGAGAGATATGTTTCCTTAGTAGTTTCTCCATAACTTTGCAAACTATGCTGGTCAAGGAAACAGGTCTATAGTTCAGAGCCGTATCCCTCCTTCCCTTTTTGAAGATAGGTATCACATTTGCTTGTTTCCAGCATCTTGGAATCTCCCCTGACTCCAGAGACTTTTTAAATATGATACTTAGTGCCACTGATATTGAGTTTGCGCATTTTTTAAGCACATGAGGGGATATGTCATCAGAACCTGTAGCTTTATGGACATCTAAATCCATCAGAGCTTTGCATACCTCTGTGGCTGTAAGGTTGATGTTCTCTAATACCGGCCCTTGAGCTTCTATCATTGCAATCTGTAAATACTGACTGAAACTCCTTGTTCAATTCTTTGCAAATCTCTTCATCCGTCTCAGTGTGTCTGTGCGTGTGTGTGTGTGATTACCTATTTGTGATTACCTAATTGTGTTTACGGGAAAGAGCCCAAAGCCTATGTGATTACCTAATTATGATTACCTAATTGTGTTTACGGGAAAGAACCCAAAGCTCGTATCTTCCCGTCTCCTGATCGGTTCCATTTTATACTAAGTGATACTTATCATACCTGTCCTTAAAACTATGGATTGAGATAGCATTAACTACCTCCTCGCTTAGCCAATTCCAATTATCAACTACTCTTACACTTATCAACTACTCTTACTTCAAACTATGACCTCTAGTTCTAGAGCCAGCCATATCAAAATATCGATCCCTATCCACTCTATCATAACCATGAAGGAATTTAAAGACTGTCACCATATCCCCCCTCACTCTTCTAGCTTCCAGTGATGGTAAGTCTAATTCCCTCAGCCTCTCATCATAACTGAGATTGCGTATTTCTGGCACCAGTTTCGTGGCATGTCTTTGAACTTTTTCAAGCTTAGCTATGTGCTTTTTCAAGTGCGGATTCCAAACGGGGGCTGCATATTCGAGTTTTGGCCTCACATAGGTTACATAAATATTTCTGAACATTTCCTTCTCCATGTGCCTGAAGGCTACCCTTACATTTGATAAGAATGCATATGCTGCCCTTACTATGCCATTTATATGTATTTCTGGAGACAAATCTGCCAGTATGTTTACTCCTAGATCTCTCTCATTTTCTGTCTCTTGAAGTTGTACTCCAGCCACCGAGTAGTCAAGCTTGGGCCTTCTTGCACTTGTACCCATTCTCATTACCTTACATTTTGAAGTATTGAATTTCATTAGCCACTTTTCTGACCACTCATGCAGATTATTTAGATCCTCCTGAAGTCCTCTACCATTGTTCTCGTTTTTTACTTTCTTCACAATCTTTGCATCATCTGCAAACATATTCATGAATGAATTTACACACTCTGGTAGGTCATTTACATATACAAGGAACAAAAGTGGCCCTAAAATTGAACCCTGTGGAACTCCACTACTAACTCTTCTCCATTCAGACACTGAGTGTCTTACTCTAACCCTCTGTTCCCTTCCTTCTAAGTAAGTTTTTATCCATTCCAAAACATTTCCACCTATTCTAGCCATTGAGTCCAGCTTCCTAATAAGTCTCTCATGTGGAACAGTGTCAAACGCTTTCTGGAAGTCTAGGAATATGCAATCTGTCCAGCCCTCTCTTTCCTGTAAGATTTGGCTTACCTCATCATAAAATTCTAATAAGTTTGTTACTGTTGATCTACCTTCTCTGAAGCCATGTTGCCTCACTGACAAAAAGTTGAAGGATTCCAAGTGAAGAGAGATATGTTTCCTTAGTAGTTTCTCCATAACTTTGCAAACTATGCTGGTCAAGGAAACAGGTCTATAGTTCAGAGCCGTATCCCTCCTTCCCTTTTTGAAGATAGGTATCACATTTGCTTGTTTCCAGCATCTTGGAATCTCCCCCGACTCCAGTGACTCCTTAAATATGATACTTAGTGCCACTGATATTGTGTTTGCGCATTTTTTAAGCACATGAGGGGATATGTCATCGGGACCTGTAGCTTTATGAACATCTAAATCCATCAGCGCTTTGCATACCTCTGTGGCTGTTAGGTTGATGCTCTCTAATACCGGCCCTTGAGCTTCTATCACTGCAATCTGAGGGGGTGGGGTATTTTCTACTGTAAATACTGATGCTTCCATCCGCTCTCTTTAGCCTTAAAACCTGTTCTTTTACCTTCAGTTTTCCTCTGATAAAGCTGTGGAAAAGCTTGGGATTTTCTTTAGCCTTCCTGGTGATGTCCCTCTCATAGTCTCTCTCTGCCTCTCTCCTTTTACTTAGGTAGTCATTTCTTGCTCTTTTCTAGGTTTGCCAGGCATTTATGTTTTTTCTCCTCCTATACCTTTTCCAGCATTTGTCTCTCCACTCCTTAGCTCTTTTACACCCATTATCGAACCATTTCTCTCTGGCATGAATTACACCTACTTTGGTGACAGGTATGCAGCAATCTACTATCTTCCCATATTTCTCACAAAAGATGTCATACATTTCTTGTACAGATTTGTTGTAAAATAAGGTTCTCCAGTCAATAACTGCAAAAAGCTCATTCATTTTGATGTAATCTCCTTTTGGATAGTTCCTCCTCATGTCCTCAGTGCCTCTACTCTCAGGAAGAATATCTTCAATGATGTACTCCATCAACAACACACAGTGGTCACTCTTTCCAATTGGTGGTTCATACTCAATTTTTTTCAATATCCAACACATTATCTGTGAACACTAGATCAAGTAGTGATGGCTCATCCCCACCCCTGGCCCTTGTTGGTTCCATTACATGTTGGTGTAGGAAATTCCCTTGTACGCAATCTAGGAATCTTTCCCCGAATGAGTCCTCACCACTGTGTGGGTCAAGATTTATCCAATCTATCTCTTTATGATTAAAGTCTCCCATAATCAAAATCCTACATTTTTTTCCCGTGCCATGTTAACAACTGAGTTTAAGACTTCAATAGTACCTATATGACTTTCCTCATAAACTTCAAGCCTATTTTGGTTCCTTGGTGGGTTGTATACAACAGTTGTGTGTGTGTGTGTGTGTGTGTGTCTTTATGCTTACAAGCGTCAATTTTATCAAATTTCCATTTTTGCAAAACACTTTAAGTGATTAATATTATGGAAACGCAGGGGGTCGAGTTCTCTTTTCTGCTACTGGACTAATATCTCTTTGCTTCGTTCACCGGAAGTTGTTCTTTCTCATCTTGGTTAATACAAACTGCTATTGGCAGTGTTGCAGGCATCTAAGCGATATCAAATTCATCATTTTGTGTGGTAGTGGTTATTTTTTCCTTACTTCCTGTTATATATTTCTTCCTGCAACTATTCATATTCTTTTTTCATTTTCTGCATTTCATTTGTTTTTCTGCTTACGCGATTATTTATTTATATCCTAGTTCCTTTGCTTACATTATGTTTATCTACTCATTTATTTATTTCGCATGTACAATTGTTAGCTAGTTTCTTTATTCCATTGTGGAGTTGGTTTTTCCAGTGCTTTTTGGTTTGTTGTTAAGGAGCTTTAATGCATCACTTGTTAGCTGGTTGGGCTTCGGTCATTTATAACAAGTCAACAAAACAACTTACCTGACAGTCAGACATATATTAAGGAAATCAAAACTGTCACTACCAAAATCAGGTCAGGGTACTTATTCTATTTGTTTTGAGGCACAGTTTTGGTTGCTATTTGAATTCGCGATCAGCTGTTTAGGCAACTTCATTGTATATAGAATAGGTTAGTTAAAACTGGTTCAAATTGGGAAATATGTACTTTAGTATTTATAAACTTTCTTAAATATCAAATGGTACTAATTCCTTACACTCAATCAGTGGTTTTCAGTCTTTCGTTAAGTTACTCAAAATTGAATTAAAAAGAAAAATGTAATGAATACTTTTGGGATATTGAACGAAGACGATTATTAAGAAGCTTTCCTCTGTTCATTAGTATTGTGCAAAAAGTTTTATTAGTGTCTTCATTTAAGTCTACTCTTAATGCATATATGACAGACATATGACCTACTACTAAACCACATACGTTCCATGGTAATAAAGGGAAGCACAAAAATACAAAGAGATAAGAGTAGTGTCCGTTACCTTTGGGTCGTTACTAATCAG
>JAXCGZ010017300.1:5000-22500 GCA_037179515.1 Halocaridina rubra | reverse complement strand
TTGTTTTCATTACAATAAGAATAATTAGTTCTTAACGAGCAGTAACTATTTGTCCAAAAGAAAACTATATAGTTTGCATTTGAGAGCTGTGAAGGAAGATGCATTTTTAAAATGCTCTAGAATATTGTTCCAGAGTGTTGGCCCTCTGATAGTGATCATCTTTGAACCTGCTTCTGGGTTTGTTCTGTGATTAAAGAGCTCACTGCTCTGTCTAGTGTTGGTTCCCCTTATATCCCTGACTGTTTTTAAATCAAATGGCCAGCTAGGATAATGATGGTCCAAAATTTTGAATACAATAACATAAATATCATAAGCGGCCTTTTTTTCTGCCCGCAGCCACCCAAGTTTATTGAGAGCTGGTGTCGTAAGGACTTTAATCACTATGTTACTGAATGGGGCACTCAAAATTTAGTTAAATTCAATGCCTCCAAGACACAGTTTCTGGCTATCTCTTTATCTTCTTCTCCTCCTGATAACCCTATTGTCTTCGAAACTAATGAAATTTACCCTCTTAACTCTATCAATATATTAGGAATCCATATAACCTCTAACTTGTCTTGGAGGAATCACAGAATCCTAATTTCTAAATCTTCATCCAAAAAATTGGGGGTTTTGTTTCGTTTTTGTCATTACTTTTCCTCATTGCAGTTACTTAAAATTTACAAAGGTCTTATCCGCCCCTGCTTAGAATACTGCTCACACATCTGGGTGCTTCTTCCTTTACTTATCTTCTTGATAGGGTCGAATCTAAGGCAGTCAGACTCTTAATGATCCTTCTCTTACTTCTAACCTGGATGCTCTCTCTCTTCGCAGTAAGGTATCTTCCCTTTTGCTTTTCTATCGCTACTACTTCTATCGCAGCTCTGATGAGTTGGCGAGTTGTATCCCTCCTCCACTGCCGAGGCTGCGTAACACTCGCCAAGCGGCCTCATCTCACAGGTAGTGTGTGGAGATTTGTAGCTCGCGGAGTGGTTGGTGCAGCGACTGCTTCTTCCCATCTACCACCAGACTCTGGAGCTCTCTTCCTCCTTCTGTCTTTCCTAATTCTTATGACCTTTCATCCTTCAAAAAGCAGATCTATCGTCATCTCAGAGCCTAGTCCTCCATTTCTCTGGGTCCTCTTTACTTTGACTGTTTTTTTCTGTCTGTCATTTTCCTTTGTGTGACATTACCTCATCTCTGCCTTGCCCTTAACCTTTTTCTTTTCCTTCATCTTGGTATTTTCTCGTGCCCGGGCCTTTATTGATGAGGGCAGTTTCTGCCTGTTCCGGGGTCACACTCTTAAATATAAAAAAAAATAAAAAAAATACCAGAAGGGTGCAAGGTAAGAATGGACAAGCGGTGGTTCCTTCAACTTAGATTTATTTTAGAGTACAACATATTCGACGCCTCAAGGCCTCCCACCGTATGACTATCAAAATCTATTATCTATTCGTGCCCCTGGGAAAATACTGACTGAACTCTTTGTCTGCCTCAGGGATTCTTGAAATACCCAACAGGCAGGGCATGTCATGTAATCCAGTTCTGCCAATAGACTTCAGGTTCAAAGAGGAGTCCCTCCTCTTTGGGGAGGGGCTATTTCAGCTGGCCTATTGAACAGAAGAAGTTCTAAATCGCCTGCAGCTATTTGGGCATCTCTCTCTCTCTCCAGAGCGTGTACATACAAATATGGGTCAAATCATTACAACCTTTGGTTGTGTTTTCGAGGACCGAGGGCCCCTTATATTTTAGGCCTCTTGGGGTGCATGGCGCCGGAAATTAGTTCCATGTGTCTTGCCATAAATCTTGGTGGTACCAAGGGAAAACATGGTCTGGACCCAAAACCCAATAAAAGTGAGGGCATGTAATAAAACATCTATGCCCTCAACCGTTACTCCTCAAGATTTGTTACAGTTTTAGATCCTGGCATCAGCAGGCTTTCATGTGACTTCAGCAAGACTTCAGTCATGCGACATCCCCCCCAGCAAAACTGAAATATCTTTATTTTAGCAGGGGCATGGGTTATATTTTGAGAACTCTTTTATATATCCTAGCTGTCATTAGTTTACATTATGGACGGGGCCGAATTATTTAAGCTATTATCTAAGAATTCCTATTTCTATGAACTTCTAAACAGATTACAGGAACATAGCATTATAATATTCTTATAGCTTAATAATAATCTTGCAGACAAACTTGTCTGGATGATCTAGAGCATGCAGGGCGTCTATTTCCTTGTGGGAAATCTTTAATACAAACATATTCCAATACGTAAGAAAAAAATACAAATAAACTTAATCATTATGATTACAGTATATAGCTAATCATTATCAAACATTAATTAAGATCAAAAGCCAATTTAGATCATAACGTTACTTTATCTATGTCTCTCCTTTTTTCAAAAGATTTGCAAAATTTGGTTAGTTACAGTAAATATATGAATTATGTAGAACATTAGCATACAAATTATGTAGAGTATTAGCATGTATGAACATTTAAAATGCGATAGTCAAGAACATAATATTATAAATGTAGGCTTAGCATGCACAGTCAATAAATGGAAATTATCATAAGAAACCTCATCATATAATTTCTATTCCTATCATGTTACTATGGGGCATTGATTTGTCTAAAAATTAGGACTTAAAACTAATTCCGTTGTTCTTGGAGGAACGTTTCTTCCTTCGTGTCCTACAGGCGCTGTCGAGGACTATGGGGTTTGCTCTTCTCTTGATCTCATCAAGTCGTTAACGTGTCTTCTAAGGCGTTATTAGGATGTTTTAAAAGACTTCTGTGTCCTCTCTCTTGCTCATGAAATTCTTGCTAGGCGTTATATAAAGGTATCCATGTTTCCTCATGCTTTTCGCTTCCCCGCCGTACTCTTCATTGCAGACCCAGGTCTGTACACATACCACGAATTCTCTTCCTCTCTGAAGACTGGCAAGACAAAACGGAGGGCGATCGATGCATCTGTCCTGAACCCCTCCAGCCTGGCTTCATCATAAGAACATAAGAACATAAGAATAGAGGACACTGCAACATGCCTACTGGCACACACGAGGCAGCTCCATTTTTGAATTGTATTTTCAGCATGTCTAACCTATTCTATTCTACTCTACTTATTTATTCTGTTTTTCTTTTTATGATTTTTCTAATAAGCACTAACCTATTCATACCCACCCTACCTGTGTCATATGTCTATCTAATCTACATTTGAAGGTGTCTAAGGTATTGGCATTTACTATCCTACTAGGAAGCTTGTTCCATGCATCAGCTACTCTATTACCAAACCAATTTTTACCAATTTCCCTTCTGAACCTAAATTTATCAAGCTTAAATCCATTATTACGAGTTCTGGTTTATCATGAATTTTTAAAACTTTATTAATATCTCCCTTGTTAATCCCTTTAAACCATTTATACACTTCAATCATATCCCCCCTAACTCTTCGCCTCTCTAGAGAATGTAGATTAAGTTTTTTTTAATCTGTCCTCATATGGTAGATTTCTGATATTGTGTATCATCTTGGTCATTCTTCATTGCACTCTCTCCAAGGATTCAATTTCCATTCTATAATAGGGTGACCAGAATTGCACAGCATAATCTAAATGGGACCTAACTAATGCAAGATAGAGCTGCAAAATAACTTTTTCCGTCCTATTGCTGACGCTTCTTGAGATAAATCCTAAAATTCTGTTTGCTTTATTTCTGACTGCTGTGCATTGCTCTCTTGGCTTAAGACTACTACTCACAAGAACTCCCAAATCCTTTTCACACTGAGAACTCAAGATTTCATGGTTATTTAGCTTATAACTAGTATTGTCTTTTATAGTACCCATTTTAACTACTTTACATTTTTCAACATTAAATTCCATTTGCCATTTGTCCGACCATTCAGATAATCTATTTAGATCTTCCTGTAAAGCATGAATGTCTTCTTTTCCATTTATAGTTCTACCTATTTTAGTGTCGTCTGCGAATTTACTTAGGTTACTACTGATATCCGAATCCAGATCATTTAGATATACGATGAATAATAGAGGACCCAGTACCGAGCCTTGTGGTACCCCGCTTTTAACCGAGCCCCACTCTGATTTCTCTCCATTTATGCAAACCCTCTGTTTTCTGTCTTTTAACCATTGTTTGATCCATCTAAGCACAGCTCCTCCTATACCATGAGCTTCCAGCTTTTTAACTAATCTTTTGTGAGGAACTCTATCAAAAGCTTTGCTAAAATCTAGATATATTGTATCATATTCTTTGCCACAATCTACTGCCTCGTAAACTTCTGAATAAAAAGACAGTAAGTTTGTAAGGCACGAAAAACCCTTAAGAAACCCGTGTTGTGAAAGCTTTATCAGTCTGTGTAATTCTAGATGTGCCCTTATTTTATTTGCAATTATGGATTCTAGAATCTTACCCACTGTTGACGTTAAACTTACCGGCCTATGATTATTCTTTTTAACACGTTCTCCTTTTTTAAATATTGGTACCACATCTGCCAATTTCCACTCCATGGGTACCGATCCTAATTTTATTGAATTATTAAATAATGCAGTTAGAGGACAACTAAGCTCTTCCTTGCATTCCTTTAATATTCTAGCATATATTCCATAAATTCTAGCATATATTCCATCCCTGAGGTGGGTCTTGACTATAACCACCCCTTTTCGGACACCTGCAATGTCACAGCGGCTTTATCTTCTGTAGCTGCAAAACACGCGTACATATGAAGCAGATTATCAGGACAAAAATATGAACCTATGTCTCTAATACAGCTGTAAGAAAGGCTCCCTATGACTTCAGGGTACAAACATTGGCCATATGTCGGTAATCCGAGGCCATACTTCGCCTCCCCTACAACTGCAAGTGCTTGCAATCCCTATTCAATGGGCAGCAGGGACTTGTTTGAGAGAGAACAAAATCTAAAGACCTTTAGAACTTGCAGGTCGGGGCTACCTGGAAATAGGGTGGTAATGGGAGGTATGTGTCTACACCATTAGATTATTATTCCAAGATACTTAGGACTTAGATGAGAAACTGATACATAACATTACTCTACTCTATATATCACAAAGAACAATCATTAAATGCTGAGAAAAGCCACTAAAGAAATATTCTTATTAGCAGTGAATACAGTAATAGCAAGCATGAATTCAGATAAAAGATAAAAATCATCAGGTTACTGCTGATTGCATTGCAAAAACAATAATTAGCAAAAGGCCATTGAGAGATAGCAACAATAACAGTCAACATAATAATAACATTACTAATAATCATGATCAGAATAAGAATAATAAAAATGAAATAAAAATACTTAAGTAGGAATAGCAATATATATACAATTGAGACTGGCATTCAGAAGTAAGAACAGAGTTTTATACTTATATTTCATAGTAATGCTCTGTCTAACACAGTCTCTTTTACTATTCGAATTCCTGCTGTCATAATATATATATATATATATATATATATATATATATATATATATATATATATATATATATAATATATATATATATATATAATATATATATAATATATATATATATATATATATATATATATATATCTATATATATATATATATATATATATATATATATATATATATATATATATATATATAGAGAGAGTAGAGAGAGAGATGAGAGAGAGAGAGAGAGAGAGAGAGAGAGAGAGAGAGAGCATAAGCGGCAACTTTTGGGCTCCCCAATTTGTTCATCCAGTGAGGACGTGCTTCCAGTAGCTCTAATCTTGACCAAACTTAGTACAATGGAGAGTGGTGGTGTTCTTTGTGCTGGTGGTGTTAGTGGTAGTGGTGTTGGTAGTTGTGTCGTTGTTGGTGCTGTTTGTGGCTGTGCTGGGGATTTGTCCTCGTCTGACGCAAGCAAACTCATTTTTAATTTAAGAAATGAGTTGGCCGCAGTCAGGCAGGAGGTCAGATCCTTAGCTGAGGAGAACAGGGATCTGAGAGGTAAAGTAGAGGTGTTAACCAGGAAGGGTCGATTGAATAATGAAGACGACTGGAAAGTTGTGAATAAGGGTTCAACGAAAATGGTACTTAAGAAAAATGATACTTTTAGACTACAGGTTGCTAATTCATTTAGGTCACTTAGAGATGAATGTGACAGTGGCGGCAGCAATTCTTCAGGAACCATAGAGTCAGATAGGTGTACTAGCGATCGTAAAAATGGAAGTGGGAAAAGCTCTCAGGTCAAGAGCCTAGGTAAGTCTCCCAAGGTCGGAGTAACCCATCCTCCGGATAAGTCTCGTTCTTTGGTAATTGTAGGGGATTCACTATGCAGATATGTAGACAGGAAACTCAGGCATAGAGTTAGAGGAAAATATTTTTTCCCTGGAGCAGGTATGAAGAAGGTGGGTGAGTCAATAAATAGTTGGATTGAGAAAAAAGATGTTGTTTGTTTGATAGCTGGGGGAAATGACGTGCAGGATGGTAGAAGTGAAGAGCTGATTAGGTTGTATAGACAAGCCCTGGATAAGATTAGGAAAAGGGGTGCAGTTCCTGTGATGTGTGGTATTCTCCCTAGGCTTAGCCAAAGTTCAGAGTGGTGGTCTCGAGCTATAGGAGTAAATGCTAGGTTGAAAGTCTTCTGTCGGGAGAATAATATAGGTTTTATAGACGGGTGGGATCACTTCACTAGTCGTAAGCATATGTATGCAAGGGATGGAGTGCATCTTTCTAATTCAGGTGTCTCGGTATTGGCTGGTATGATAGACAGAGAGGTAGGGGGGTTTTGTTAGACACAAATAATGAAATGATTAATACTTGTGCAGAGAAATTAGTCGGTAAGGGTTCAGTAAATAGTGGGTCAAATAACTGGGAGTCTAAGGATAAGAACCATTTGTTACATAGAACAAATATTAACAAAAAGAATAGCCACAAGAAGGGTGAAGCTAGAGAAAGTTTAAAAGTATATTATACAAATAGCCGTAGTTTAGGTAACAAGATAGAAGAACTGAGAGCCATAGTATGTAGTGAGAGACTGGATATAATATGCATTAGTGAAAGTTGGATTAAATTAGAAAGCAAACACCTTAAAGCTGAGTACATATTTACAGGATATAAACTTTATAATGCTGATCGTAGTGCAGATAAAAGAGGGGGAGGGGTAATTATGTATATTAAAGATAGCCTCAGAAGCTGCATTAAGTCTGGAATTAAGACAAATCTAAATTCAGAAACCTTATGGGTTGAAATTAAAAATAATATAGAAAGTCTAGTTGTAGGAGTAGTCTACAGACCACCTGATCTAGATAATATAGAGTCGCAAGTTATATACGATGAAATTTCTAAAGTGAGCAGGTCAAATAGAGTTTGCATTGTAGGCGATTTTAATTTTAGACATATTAACTGGGAAACCATAACAGGTGATAGTAGCTCTAAGGAGTTTTTGGAAGTAGTAGAAGACAATTTCCTTTCTCAGCATGTACATGAAGCAACACGGGGGGTGAATACACTAGATTTAGTTCTTAGTAATAGAGAGAATATGGTTACAAATTTAGAAGTTGGTGAAAAATTGGGCAACAGTGACCATGATTCCATTAGATTTAACATAATTTTCAAGGAAACTATAAAGGAAAATAAGAATATTGTTCCAAACTTTATAGCAGGAGATTTTGAGGGCTTAAAAACTAAATTATCTAATGAGGTATGGGAAGGGATTTCTGGGGTACAGATGTTGGTAGTTAATCCAGCAGGTCAGGTCGCAGGTAGCGGATTACCCCGAAATTTGGGTACCACATGCCAAGGATTATCACAAGATAAGATCAATACATTAAATTCTCTCACAGGAAAGAACAGCAGTCCGTCAGTTAATATAAATTTGGATGAGGAATATAACAATTTTATCATGACTCTTAAGAATAGTCAGAGACTATATTCCCATGAAACATTGCAGAACAAGAAAAAATGACCCTAAATGGATGAACAACAGAATAAAGAATCTTATAGGTATTAAAAGAGGAATATACAGGAAACTAAAAAGAGGTGAAGAGCAGGTGAGGCAGCAATATATACAGTTAAACAGGGAAGTTAAAAAGATAGTTAGAGAGTCGAAAAGAAAATACGAAGTTCGAATAGCAGGAGAAGCTAAAGAAAATCCTAAAGGGTTTTATCAACATTATCAAACAAAATTTAAGGAAAAAGTCGGACCAATTGAAGTAGCCAATGGCCATATCACAGATGACGATAAAGTGATGTGTACATGTTTAAATGATTATTTCTTATCTGTATTTACAAATGAAAACTTGGAAAATATTCCGGAAGTAGAATCCATTTACAGAGACAGTCCCGATAATATACTTAGTTCAATAAATAATGCGAGAGAGGAGGTAATAAAAGAAATAGATAAATTAAAGGCTCATAAATCTCCGGGACCTGATGGAATATATGCTAGAATATTAAAGGAATGCAAGGAAGAGCTTAGTTGTCCTCTAACTGCATTATTTAATAATTCAATAAAATTAGGATCGGTACCCATGGAGTGGAAATTGGCAGATGTGGTACCAATATTTAAAAAAGGAAAACGTGTTAAAAAGAATAATTATAGGCCGGTAAGTTTAACGTCAACAGTGGGTAAGATTCTAGAATCCATAATTGCAAATAAAATAAGAGCACATCTAGAATTACACAGACTGATAAAACTTTCACAACACGGGTTTCTTAAGGGTTTTTCGTGCCTTACAAACTTACTGTCTTTTTATTCAGAAGTTTACGAGGCAGTAGATTGTGGCAAAGAATATGATACAATATATCTAGATTTTAGCAAAGCTTTTGATAGAGTTCCTCACAAAAGATTAGTTAAAAAGCTGGAAGCTCATGGTATAGGAGGAGCTGTGCTCAGATGGATCAAACAATGGTTAAAAGACAGAAAACAGAGGGTTTGCATAAATGGAGAGAAATCAGAGTGGGGCTCGGTTACAAGCGGGGTACCACAAGGCTCGGTACTGGGTCCTCTATTATTCATCGTATATCTAAATGATCTGGATTCGGATATCAGTAGTAACCTAAGTAAATTTGCAGACGACACTAAAATAGGTAGAACTATAAATGGAAAAGAAGACATTCATGCTTTACAGGAAGATCTAAATAGATTATCTGAATGGTCGGACAAATGGCAAATGGAATTTAATGTTGAAAAATGTAAAGTAGTTAAAATGGGTACTATAAAAGACAATACTAGTTATAAGCTAAATAACCATGAAATCATGAGTTCTCAGTGTGAAAGGGATTTGGGAGTTCTTGTGAGTAGTAGTCTTAAGCCAAGAGAGCAATGCACAGCAGTCAGAAATAAAGCAAACAGAATTTTAGGATTTATCTCAAGAAGCGTCAGCAATAGGACGGAAAAAGTTATTTTGCAGCTCTATCTTGCATTAGTTAGGCCCCATTTAGATTATGCTGTGCAATTCTGGTCACCCTATTATAGAATGGAAATTGAATCCTTGGAGAGAGTGCAACGAAGAATGACCAAGATGATACACAATATCAGAAATCTACCATATGAGGACAGATTAAAAAAACTTAATCTACATTCTCTAGAGAGGCGAAGAGTTAGGGGGGATATGATTGAAGTGTATAAATGGTTTAAAGGGATTAACAAGGGAGATATTAATAAAGTTTTAAAAATTCATGATCAAACCAGAACTCGTAATAATGGATTTAATCTTGATAAATTTAGGTTCAGAAGGGAAATTGGTAAAAATTGGTTTGGTAATAGAGTAGCTGATGCATGGAACAAGCTTCCTAGTATGATAGTAAATGCCAATACCTTAGACACCTTCAAATGTAGATTAGATAGACATATGACAGAGGTAGGGTGGGTATGAATAGTTTAGTGCTTATTAGAAAAATCATAAAAAGAAAAATAGAATAAATAAGTAGAGTAGAATAGAATAGGTTAGACATGCTGAAAATACAATTCAAAAATGGAGCTGCCTCGTGTGTGCCAGTAGGCATGTTGCAGTGTCCTCTATTCTTATGTTCTTATGTTCTTATGGGAGTTTTATGTACTCTCTAAACAGTTGCGATATGTGGCAAAAATATTTATGCAAAAGTCGGTACTACCGATGTAATATCAGTATTTATGCAATATCAGCATGCAAAAATTAGTCAACTGAAATAAAATGTAGGCACAATTATCGCCTAGCTTTGCTGGAAAAAAAAAGAATCAATGACAGCAACATTTTCTTACATCGGAAGGAGCACATGTCAGTCTCAGAGTAGAGAGGGAGAGAGAGAGGAGGGAGAGAGAGAGGAGAGAGAGGAGAGAGAGAGAGAGAGAGGAGAGAGAGAGAGAGAGAGAGAGAGAGAGAGAGAGAGAGAGAGAGAGAGAGAGAGAGGAGAGAGAGAGAGAGAGAGAGCAGACGCAGACAGACAGACAGAGATAAAATATATTTTTCTTAAAGAAAAAACATAATTTTCGCTTGTAGGGCCCTAATTTATGACTTAACTTCCTGCCCTACTATACAAAGGGACAGAGCACAACTGCAATCATTTTCTAACATCTAAAAAGAAAAAAACAAAATAACTTAGTGTACAACTGCAGAAACATCGAAGCATAAATCCATCCCTTTCTGTTTAATATTGTAAAGGACTTTACTGAAATAGCATACATATCCTTATCTATTGTGACAATATCTCTACTACTATCATCAAAAGTACAAATATCTTTTTCTTAACAGACAACTTAAAAGGAATTAAGTATTATTAATTTATTAAATTCGAAACTCAACATATAATCTCTGAGAATCTCAATTATCTTAATTAGCTCAATTGTAATTATAAATTCAAGACAATTATAGTGATTAACAATAATTATCTATAGATAATCTTTTTCAAACTCTTTAATTATAATAGATATCAAAGGGATAAAGATATTAAAAGTTTTTCTTCACACAAAAATACTATATAACAAAAACGGGAACCTGAAAAAATATAAAAAGTCTGTCTCTGTGTATGCAATAATAACAACAAAAATCATATTTCATTTGCAACATTAAAGAATGCATTTTGCTTAAGTTTCATAATCTCTTAAGGAGTTGTACATGAAAAATTAAAACAGAAAATATATATATATTCTTCTACTATCTCGAACTTGACTTATTTGAATTACTATACAACAGAATTACCTCTTGAACAGGGGGAAGTTTGACATATTTGTGTTCTGTCTGTTTGCTCATACTTATGCATGGTTGGGTACTTTTATTATTACCCTCCCTTTTATTACTTTATTTTTCCTGCTCTTATACTGCCCGAGGTTTGCCTTCAGGGCTGGGGCTGACTAGCTTTTGCGGGGAGGTGCGCATGTGGGCGCTGTTTTCTCCCCTGTTCCTTTGGCTTCTGGATCAACTTCGTCTCTTTCAAATATGGGAAACGGCTGTTTGACATTCTTGTTGTCATTTCGTGTCAGCTCACACTCTTTCTGTATGACGAAGCTGAAATAATTTTGATAGACAATATCATGGCTAAAACTTTCAAAGTTTTATTTTACCAATTTAACATATCCCTTCGGACAAATTTATCTCAAGAAGCGTTAGCAATAGGACGGAAAAAGTTATTTTGCAGCTCTATCTTGCATTAGTTAGGCCCCATTTAGATTATGTTGTGCAATTCTGGTCACCCTATTATAGAATGGAAATTGAATCCTTGGAGAGAGTGCAACGAAGAATGACCAAGATGATACACAACATCAGAAATCTACCATATGAGGACAGATTAAAAAAACTTAATCTACATTCTCTAGAGAGGCGAAGAGTTAGGGGGGATATGATTGAAGTGTATAAATGGTTTAAAGGGATTAACAAGGGAGATATTAATAAAGTTTTAAAAATTCATGATCAAACCAGAACTCGTAATAATGGATTTAAGCTTGATAAATTTAGGTTCAGAAGGGAAATTGGTAAAAATTGGTTTGGTAATAGAGTAGCTGATGCATGGAACAAGCTTCCTAGTAGGATAGTAAATGCCAATACCTTAGACACCTTCAAATGTAGATTAGATAGACATATGACAGAGGTAGGGTGGGTATGAATAGGTTAGTGCTTATTAGAAAAATCATAAAAAGAAAAACAGAATAAATAAGTAGAGTAGAATAGAATAGGTTAGACATGCTGAAAATACAATTCAAAAATGGAGCTGCCTCGGGTGTGCCAGTAGGCATGTTGCAGTGTCCTCTATTCTTATGTTCTTATGTTCTAAATAATATATATACTGCAGCTAGAAAAAAAAATAAAGAATCATTCATAGCTTCACGTTCTTTATCGCGTAATATCTAACTTGGAATTCTCAGAAATCTCATTGGCGGAGTAGGGGACGAAACAAAAATAAAACAAACTTGTCATCTCAACCATATCTGGGCAGGTAGAGAATCATTTTCTCAAAAATATCCCTCAATAGATATTGCAACAGCGCATCACCTCCCATAAAAATACTCTGATGTGGCATGCAAAAGGACCCGGCGGAGCAGGGGAACGATCCTCGCAGACTCCTCCCCACCATGCATCCCAACGGTCTTTCTCGCGATTTCACCCACTAGAACAACCCCCCCTTATACCCCCAGTCATTCATGATCATTCTCTCTCACATTTGCTACACATTCAAACTTGCATTCCCTTTCTCTCTGTATATTTTCCTTCTTCACTTTTCTATATACCACGCGTGGTTTCCTCTTCCCCTACCACTTTGAAGGAGTGGGTGGGTGAAATCTCGGTTGGGCCGCGTGGTCACATGACTGCTTCACCAGTCCTAGGTCACTATCTACCCCCTTGAAGCTACGTTAGGGGGGCACTGAAAAACCCCCCTATTCCTGCACAGCACAAATTCACTCGAATTTACTGTTATTTTTGCCTGCATAGCGCGAAATTAAAAAACTCATATCTAAATAACATCACAAAATTTCTTATTCTTCAAAATTAAATGCTACACACGTATTGCAATATCAATTTCTTCATCATAATAACATTAAAAGAACGATCTGTTATCTCTGTTAAATTTTTTCTCACTCGATTCCTTACACTTTAAGAGCTTGATATAAAAAATTACTTTACACGTACTTTAAATATCAAAGATACGTACAATTACTATATCTTTATAATAACGAGGTTGAAAGATCGATTGGTCATTTCTGCATTCCTTTCTTGGAAATCACACGTGATAAAAGAAAAACCTTAAAAGCGGCTTCAAGTATATTTCTAACTATAGTTCTTAAGTGCATTTTGGAGTATATGAAAATTCAACTACTTATATTCTATTTGTAGACTCTGTTAGTCTTCACTTTAAGGAATTAATATAATAATGATTTTACACGTACATTAAATCTTTTTCAAATAAAATCAGCGCATTTGCATTCTTTATATCAACTTAGGCATTAATACAAATAAATTGAACACCCTTTAAACGCAATTTCTCATAGTATTCCAATTATAACAAAAATGGAGTTTATTACTGCTTATAGCTATTAGTACAAAGTATCCATGTTAGTAATGGGTACAAAAATTCTACTTTTTTATTAAATTACTAGGAGCCACACCTCTCATAGGCGGGTTGGGGGAGTCAAAGCATAACTACAATGTAAAATGGCTGCGTCCGCCTACCTACATTTCTTTTACTAATTGTCCCATTACTCACTGGATACAGATCACAAGTACTTAGCTATTTTGAGGAGGTGGTCCTGAAGAACTTCATGGAAGAAGGCAATGGAGGAGGGGATTCTTCTTCCTTCTGGGCACAGGGGGTTCCCCCAGCGTCTCCATCTCTCGCGTAGAATCGACGAATCACCATCTTCTTGGCTGGATCCGGCAACATGTACTACTACTGCTAATACTACTACTACTACTACTACTAGTACTACTACTACTACTACTACTACTATCTTTTTTAAAGTGATTGAACCATTTTATCATCACAGCTCGAATAGTTAACTGTTATTTGACTGTGAAATAAATATATAGAAGTTCATTACTTTAACACCTTTATTTTCCCAAAAAAATTACATACAATGTGTGTGCAATACTAGAGTCATCATGTATAAATATAACTATCCCATAGATTACTTTTTACAGCATAAAAGCATATACGTCCAATACATACATAATTTTGCCAATTGTGTTAATGTTTTCTTACTATCTTGTTTGTGTTGTTTGTGTTTCAAATCTGTCCTCTTGCAGTCACTTCCAAAATTTGAGACCCTGACAGACATTGCTTTGCTTGCTATTATTGTTCTTGTTCTTGGAATCACAAGGTGATTGTTATTGCTGAGACATTTTTTTCACAGGACTGCTGTGTTAATATCCAAAAACCAATCTGTCATGATGGATCAATGAGATTTATAGCTAAGAATTAAAGCCTCCACTATTATTTACCTGTTGCGGCTATCATAGAAATGTTAATTTAGACATAAGAAGAACATCATACCATTTGCTTTAGTACAAATATATTCGATAAGAGATTGAAATGATAAATTTCTGTCGAACTTAGGTCCAAGTTCTAACAGAGGGAAGTGGTTTAACAAGAGAAAATTCTACTTTAATTTCTAGTCCTTTAGATTTGCAATCTAGATAAGTTCTTGATCAAATACATATGAAATGAATTTTATATGAATTTACTCCTGATCCATATCTTGCAATATACTGTATTACTCTTTCAATTGTGGAAGCCATTTCTAAGATTAAAAGGTCAAAATGTTCTATATCTTTGAGAAAAAAACTGGGCTTCTTCTGTGAACTGAATAAGCATTGCGTTCTGAGCTACTGATTGTGAATAATTTATGAATATATTGAAAATAAGGGACCAAACTCTGACCCTTGAGGGGCACAAAACTCAACAGAGAGCTTAGATGATATGTATTTTTCTTTATTTACTGACTACATGGGATTGGTTAGATAGCTATTAAAGCAAAAGTCAACCATGTGTAAATAATTCATATTCCTTATGAGAATTGGATGAGTGACGCTGACAAAAGATTTTGGAGAGATCACTCAGGTCAAACAGTGATATCTCATTCTTATCTCTGATTTAGAAAATATGTCAATGACTTATTGTGTTCATGCAATTGGTGCAGATGGACTCTTCCAGAAGCCGTGCTGGGATTTTGAAAACAGATGGTATCTTAACACGTATTCATACAACTGGTTCATATAATTTTCTCTAAAGCTTGTAATCTAATAGGGAGAAGGGTAAATGGTCTATAATTACTTGATACTCACTGTCTCCCTTTTAAAAAACACTGGACATACAATTTCTCTGGGGATATCCCTGTGACAGTGGAGGTGTTGATAATCACTATTATGTAGAAAGCTAGCACAAGAATCTAGTACATTCCATCTGCTCTACATGAAGGTTTATTTTCTAGGTTTTTTATTATATTTATCACTGAAATAATGTCTACAGGTTGAGGTCAATCTAAAACACCTTAATTTTTGAATGCATGCGTTTCTTGTATGCTTTTTTTTTTTAATAAACCTAACGTGGATCTATCATCATCTCAGAGCCTAATCCTGCCATTTCTTTAGGTTTTCATTACCTCGACTACTCCTTCAGCATGTTCTTTTCCTATTGTTCATCATGCTCTTATTTCTGAGTTTGTCCTTAAGCATCAACTTTTTCTTGGCTTCAATGTTTTCTGGGTGCCTGTCCCGGTGTCACACTCATTAAAAAAACTGTTTTCACTTATTTCAGAACAAAGTCTAAATTTTCACATGACTCTGATGGATCATTTGTATTTATGCTGAGAACAGAAGTCTCTCTTTTACTTGATTCAGTATCTTCTTAAATAGTCCATAAGAGACTTGCTAAAGCTTTACAGTCCTGGAATTTGCTTCTGTAGCTTTGCATTGACTCAGTCATCCACCTTATAAGAGGAAATATGAATCTTGTATATAGATAAATACTAATTTATTTGTTTTAGTCTCTTTAATGAGTTTTAACCCTCTTGTTGGATAGCTCATACTGGACTTTAATGTATTCATTATGATTTTGGTGCAATTTTTGTTGCATTTTATTCCGATTTGAACGTTCATTTCATTATTCCATTATTCATCCATGGAGCAAAAATGGAACAGGTTATTTGCTACTTGAGAATTGAAACACAAATATATAAGAAAGATATATGAAGTTTATCGTCATTGCCTTTTTCTCTACAAAGTCGGTATTTAGAATCTCGTTGAAATTTGGTAGAAATTATTCCGACTGTTGCTTTATTTTTAAACTGAGAAATATTTTTGTTGCAGAAGTTCCTATTTTTCTCTACGAGTACATCTGTTTAAACTGAAAAATTATAGCTTATTACTTCTGAGGACCTGATAAAATCTGAATCACATGTTACAATTACAACAAGGAGGGTTCTGCTTGTACTTCTTATATCATTAGTCTTGTTTGACATTATTTGTCCAGTAAGTGGTTGATGGACAACCTCAACTGCTATATACTTGCAGACATCTTCCAGTGCTCTATCAGTCACTATTAAAGAAAAAAAAGCTACAATGGCTTATCATTCTTGGTACCTTTTCTTTCCTAAAATTAAGCTATTATCTGCAACGACCTGATCATGCAAACGTGCACGTGCATGCATGATTTTGTTTTTTTGTAAGGAATTTGAAAAGATAGTTATTGAATGTACCATACACCAAAATAGGACTTATTAATGTCAGAGAGAAATGGTTTAGTAATGAATGTAAAAAATCTAAGCAGTAGAGAAATTCTATAACAGGCAAAGGAGGAGAAAAATTAAAGGTAAAGGAGCAAATTTTGAAGCTAAAGAAGGCAAATGAATCCATTACTGTGACAGATAAAGTTATTTGCAGAGAACTGAACAAGTAGATTCTCTCAATTTTTACAGAATAAATACTCCACCCCCTCGGACTGCAGAGATATGAAATCATGGGCCTGTATTAGATATCATCATCTTTTCAGCTACAGAGGTATGCAAAGCCGTGATAGAGTTAGATGCCCTTACAGCTTTGGAGCCTGAGGACATGTCGCCTTGTGTACTTAAGATATGTATTTAGCCATTATCGGTGATGCTATGCATCATATTTGAAAAGTCGCTGGAGTCTGGGGAGATTAGCAAAATTAGTACACAGTTCTAAACAATAGTCCTGTTTCCTTGGCTAGAAAATTTGCAAGGTTATGAAGAACCTACTCAGAGAGTGCATCTCTCTTCAAATGGAGTCCTTCAACTTTTTGTAAGTGAGACACCATGGCTTCATAGAATGCAGGTCTAAAGTAATAAACTTATTAAAATTTTATGATGAAGTAAATCAAATCTTACAAGATATAGAGAGATGGGCAGATTGCATATTCTTAGATATTTAGATGGCATTTAATACAGTCTCACAGGAAGGATTTATTGTGAAGCTGCACGTAATGGCAGGAATAGATGAAAATGCCTTGGACTGGATAAAAACTAACTCAGAGATATGGTAACAGAAGGTTTGAATAAGACACTCAGCATTTGACTGGAGATAGGCTAGTAGTGGGGCTCCAAGGGGATCAGTTTTAAGA
>JAXCGZ010017299.1:72500-85527 GCA_037179515.1 Halocaridina rubra | reverse complement strand
TTATGGAGAAACTACTAAGGAAACACATCTTTCTTCACTTGGAATCCTTCAACTTTTTGTCAGTGAGGCAACATGGCTTCAGAGAAGGTAGATCAACAGTAACAAACTTATTAGAATTTTATGATGAGGTAAGCCAAATCTTACAGGAAAGAGAGGGCTGGGCAGATTGCATATTCCTAGACTTCCAGAAAGCGTTTGACACTGTTCCACATGGGAGACTTATTAGGAAGCTGCAATCAATGGCTAGAATAGGTGGAAATGTTTTGAAATGGATAAAAACTTACTTAGAAGGAAGGGAACAGAGGGTTAGAGTAAGAGACTCAGTGTCTGAATGGAGAAGAGTTAGTAGTGGAGTTCCACAGGGTTCAGTTTTAGAGCCACTTTTGTTCCTTGTATATGTAAATGACCTACCAGAGTCTGTAAATTAATTCATGAATATGTTTGCAGATGATGCAAAGATTGTGAAGAAAGTAAAAAACGAGAACAATGGTAGAGAACTTCAGGAGGATCCAAATAATCTGCATGAGTGGTCAGAAAAGTGGCTAATGAAATTCAATACTTCAAAATGTAAGGTAATGAGAATGGGTACAAGTGCAAGAAGGCCCAAGCTTGACTACTCGGTGGCTGGAGTACAACTTCAAGAGACAGAAAATGAGAGAGATCTAGGAGTAAACATACTGGCAGATTTGTCTCCAGAAATACATATAAATGGCATAGTAAGGGCAGCATATGCATTCTTATCAAATGTAAGGGTAGCTTTCAGGCACATGGACAAGGAAATGTTCAGTAATATTTATGTAACCTATGTGAGGCCAAAACTCGAATATGCAGCCCCCTTTTGGAATCCGCACTTGAAAAAGCACATAGCTAAGCTTGAAAAAGTTCAAAGATATGACACGAAACTGGTGCTAGAAATACGCAATCTCAGTTATGATGAGAGGCTGAGGGAATTAGACTTACCATCACTCGAAGCTAGAAGAGTGAGGGGGGATATGGTGACAGTGTTTAAATTCCTTCATGGTTATGATAGAGTGGATAGGGATCGATATTTTGATATGGCTGGCTCTAGAACTAGAGGTCATAGTTTGAAGCTTCGTAAGAAAACTTGTTTGCAGGATGTAAGGAAATACTTTTTCAGTGTAAGAGTAGTTGATAATTGGAATTGGCTAAGCGAGGAGGTAGTTAATGCTATCTCAATCCAAAGTTTTAAGGACAGGTATGATAAGTATGACTAAGTATAAAATGGAAGCGATGAGGAGACGGGAAGATACGAGCTTTGGGCTCTTTCCCGTAAACACAATTAGGTAATAACAATTAGGTAATCACACACACACACACACACACACAACAAATCTGTACAAGAAATGTATGACATCTTTTGTGAGAAATATGGGAAGATAGCAGATTGCTGCATACCTGTCACCAAAGTAGGTGTAATTCATGCCAGAGAGAAATGGTTCGATAATGGGTTTAAAAGAGCTAAGGAGTGGAGAGACAAATGCTGGAAAAGGTATAGGAGGAGAAAAAACATAAATGCCTGGCAAACCTACAAAAGAGCAAGAAATGACTACCTAAGTAAAAGGAGAGAGGCAGAGAGAGACTATGAGAGGGACATCACCAGGAAGGCTAAAGAAAATCCCAAGCTTTTCCACAGCTTTATCAGAGGAAAACTGAAGGTAAAAGAACAGGTTTTAAGGCTAAAGAGAGCGGATGGAAGCATCACTGAGACGGATGAAGAGATCTGCAAAGAATTGAAAAAGGAGTTTCAGTCAGTATTTACAGTAGAAAATACCCCACCCCCTCAGATTGCAGTGATAGAAGCTCAAGGGCCGGTATTAGAGAACATCAACCTTACAGCCACAGAGGTATGCAAAGCGCTGATGGATTTAGATGTTTATAAAGCTACAGGTCCTGATGACATATCCCCTCATGTGCTTAAAAAATGCGCAAACACAATATCAGTGGCACTAAGTATCATATTTAAGGAGTCACTGGAGTCGGGGGAGATTCCAAGATGCTGGAAACAAGCAAATGTGATACCTATCTTCAAAAAGGGAAGGAGGGATACGGCTCTGAACTATAGACCAGTTTCCTTGACCAGCATAGTTTGCAAAGTTATGGAGAAACTACTAAGGAAACATATCTCTCTTCACTTGGAATCCTTCAACTTTTTGTCAGTGAGGCAACATGGCTTCAGAGAAGGTAGATCAACAGTAACAAACTTATTAGAATTTTATGATGAGGTAAGCCAAATCTTACAGGAAAGAGAGGGCTGGGCAGATTGCATATTCCTAGACTTCCAGAAAGCGTTTGACACTGTTCCACATGGGAGACTTATTAGGAAGCTGCAATCAATGGCTAGAATAGGTGGAAATGTTTTGGAATGGATAAAAACTTACTTAGAAGGAAGGGAACAGAGGGTTAGAGTAAGAGACTCAGTGTCTGAATGGAGAAGAGTTAGTAGTGGAGTTCCACAGGGTTCAGTTTTAGAGCCACTTTTGTTCCTTGTATATGTAAATGACCTACCAGAGTCTGTAAATTCATTCATGAATATGTTTGCAGATGATGCAAAGATTGTGAAGAAAGTAAAAAACGAGAACAATGGTAGAGAACTTCAGGAGGATCCAAATAATCTGCATGAGTGGTCAGAAAAGTGGCTAATGAAATTCAATACTTCAAAATGTAAGGTAATGAGAATGGGTACAAGTGCAAGAAGGCCCAAGCTTGACTACTCGGTGGCTGGAGTACAACTTCAAGAGACAGAAAATGAGAGAGATCTAGGAGTAAACATACTGGCAGATTTGTCTCCAGAAATACATATAAATGGCATAGTAAGGGCAGCATATGCATTCTTATCAAATGTAAGGGTAGCTTTCAGGCACATGGACAAGGAAATGTTCAGAAATATTTATGTAACCTATGTGAGGCCAAAACTCGAATATGCAGCCCCCTTTTGGAATCCGCACTTGAAAAAGCACATAGCTAAGCTTGAAAAAGTTCAAAGATATGACACGAAACTGGTGCTAGAAATACGCGATCTCAGTTATGATGAGAGGCTGAGGGAATTAGACTTACCATCACTCGAAGCTAGAAGAGTGAGGGGGGATATGGTGACAGTGTTTAAATTCCTTCATGGTTATGATAGAGTGGATAGGGATCGATATTTTGATATGGCTGGCTCTAGAACTAGAGGTCATAGTTTGAAGCTTCGTAAGAAAACTTGTTTGCAGGATGTAAGGAAATACTTTTTCAGTGTAAGAGTAGTTGATAATTGGAATTGGCTAAGCGAGGAGGTAGTTAATGTTATCTCAATCCAAAGTTTTAAGGACAGGTATGATAAGTATGACTAAGTATAAAATGGAAGCGATGAGGAGACGGGAAGATACGAGCTTTGGGCTCTTTCCCGTAAACACAATTAGGTAATCACAATTAGGTAATCACACACACACACACACACAACAAATCTGTACAAGAAATGTATAACATCTTTTGTGAGAAATATGGGAAGATAGCAGATTGCTGCATACCTGTCACCAAAGTAGGTGTAATTCATGCCAGAGAGAAATGGTTCGATAATGGGTTTAAAAGAGCTAAGGAGTGGAGAGACAAATGCTGGAAAAGGTATAGGAGGAGAAAAAACATAAATGCCTGGCAAACCTACAAAAGAGCAAGAAATGACTACCTAAGTAAAAGGAGAGAGGCAGAGAGAGACTATGAGAGGGACATCACCAGGAAGGCTAAAGAAAATCCCAAGCTTTTCCACAGCTTTATCAGAGGAAAACTGAAGGTAAAAGAACAGGTTTTAAGGCTAAAGAGAGCGGATGGAAGCATCACTGAGACGGATGAAGAGATCTGCAAAGAATTGAAAAAGGAGTTTCAGTCAGTATTTACAGTAGAAAATACCCCACCCCCTCAGATTGCAGTGATAGAAGCTCAAGGGCCGGTATTAGAGAACATCAACCTTACAGCCACAGAGGTATGCAAAGCGCTGATGGATTTAGATGTTTATAAAGCTACAGGTCCTGATGACATATCCCCTCATGTGCTTAAAAAATGCGCAAACACAATATCAGTGGCACTAAGTATCATATTTAAGGAGTCACTGGAGTCGGGGGAGATTCCAAGATGCTGGAAACAAGCAAATGTGATACCTATCTTCAAAAAGGGAAGGAGGGATACGGCTCTGAACTATAGACCAGTTTCCTTGACCAGCATAGTTTGCAAAGTTATGGAGAAACTACTAAGGAAACATATCTCTCTTCACTTGGAATCCTTCAACTTTTTGTCAGTGAGGCCACATGGCTTCAGAGAAGGTAGATCAACAGTAACAAACTTATTAGAATTTTATGATGAGGTAAGCCAAATCTTACAGGAAAGAGAGGGCTGGGCAGATTGCATATTCCTAGACTTCCAGAAAGCGTTTGACACTGTTCCACATGGGAGACTTATTAGGAAGCTGCAATCAATGGCTAGAATAGGTGGAAATGTTTTGGAATGGATAAAAACTTACTTAGAAGGAAGGGAACAGAGGGTTAGAGTAAGACACTCAGTGTCTGAATGGAGAAGAGTTAGTAGTGGAGTTCCACAGTGTTCAGTTTTAGAGCCACTTTTGTTCCTTGTATATGTAAATGACCTACCAGAGTCTGTAAATTAATTCATGAATATGTTTGCAGATGATGCAAAGATTGTGAAGAAAGTAAAAAACGAGAACAATGGTAGAGAACTTCAGGAGGATCCAAATAATCTGCATGAGTGGTCAGAAAAGTGGCTAATGAAATTCAATACTTCAAAATGTAAGGTAATGCGAATGGGTACAAGTGCAAGAAGGTCCAAGCTTGACTACTCGGTGGCTGGAGTACAACTTCAAGAGACAGAAAATGAGAGAGATCTAGGAGTAAACATACTGGCAGATTTGTTTCCAGAAATACATATAAATGGCATAGTAAGGGCAGCATATGCATTCTTATCAAATGTAAGGGTAGCTTTCAGGCACATGGACAAGGAAATGTTCAGAAATATTTATGTAACCTATGTGAGGCCAAAACTCGAATATGCAGCCCCCTTTTGGAATCCGCACTTGAAAAAGCACATAGCTAAGCTTGAAAAAGTTCAAAGATATGACACGAAACTGGTGCTAGAAATACGCAATCTCAGTTATGATGAGAGGCTGAGGGAATTAGACTTACCATCACTCGAAGCTAGAAGAGTGAGGGGGGATATGGTGACAGTGTTTAAATTCCTTCATGGTTATGATAGAGTGGATAGGGATCGATATTTTGATATGGCTGGCTCTAGAACTAGAGGTCATAGTTTGAAGCTTCGGAAGAAAACTTGTTTGCAGGATGTAAGGAAATACTTTTTCAGTGTAAGAGTAGTTGATAATTGGAATTGGCTAAGCGAGGAGGTAGTTAATGTTATCTCAATCCAAAGTTTTAAGGACAGGTATGATAAGCATGACTAAGTATAAAATGGAAGCGATGAGGAGACGGGAAGATACGAGCTTTGGGCTCTTTCCCGTAAACACAATTAGGTAATCACAATTAGGTAATCTCACACACACACACACACACAACAAATCTGTACAAGAAATGTATGACATCTTTTGTGAGAAATATGGGAAGATAGCAGATTGCTGCATACCTGTCACCAAAGTAGGTGTAATTCATGCCAGAGAGAAATGGTTCGATAATGGGTTTAAAAGAGCTAAGGAGTGGAGAGACAAATGCTGGAAAAGGTATAGGAGGAGAAAAAACATAAATGCCTGGCAAACCTACAAAAGAGCAAGAAATGACTACCTAAGTAAAAGGAGAGAGGCAGAGAGAGACTATGAGAGGGACATCACCAGGAAGGCTAAAGAAAATCCCAAGCTTTTCCACAGCTTTATCAGAGGAAAACTGAAGGTAAAAGAACAGGTTTTAAGGCTAAAGAGAGCGGATGGAAGCATCACTGAGACGGATGAAGAGATCTGCAAAGAATTGAAAAAGGAGTTTCAGTCAGTATTTACAGTAGAAAATACCCCACCCCCTCAGATTGCAGTGATAGAAGCTCAAGGGCCGGTATTAGAGAACATCAACCTTACAGCCACAGAGGTATGCAAAGCGCTGATGGATTTAGATGTTCATAAAGCTACAGGTCCTGATGACATATTCCCTCATGTGCTTAAAAAATGCGCAAACACAATATCAGTGGCACTAAGTATCATATTTAAGGAGTCACTGGAGTCGGGGGAGATTCCAAGATGCTGGAAACAAGCAAATGTGATACCTATCTTCAAAAAGGGAAGGAGGGATACGGCTCTGAACTATAGACCAGTTTCCTTGACCAGCATAGTTTGCAAAGTTATGGAGAAACTACTAAGGAAACATATCTCTCTTCACTTGGAATCCTTCAACTTTTTGTCAGTGAGGCAACATGGCTTCAGAGAAGGTAGATCAACAGTAACAAACTTATTAGAATTTTATGATGAGGTAAGCCATATCTTACAGGAAAGAGAGGGCTGGGCAGATTGCATATTCCTAGACTTCCAGAAAGCGTTTGACACTGTTCCACATGGGAGACTTATTAGGAAGCTGCAATCAATGGCTAGAATAGGTGGAAATGTTTTGGAATGGATAAAAACTTACTTAGAAGGAAGGGAACAGAGGCTTAGAGTAAGAGACTCAGTGTCTGAATGGAGAAGAGTTAGTAGTGGAGTTCCACAGGGTTCAGTTTTAGAGCCACTTTTGTTCCTTGTATATGTAAATGACCTACCAGAGTCTGTAAATTCATTCATGAATATGTTTGCAGATGATGCAAAGATTGTGAAGAAAGTAAAAAACGAGAACAATGGTAGAGAACTTCAGGAGGATCCAAATAATCTGCATGAGTGGTCAGAAAAGTGGCTAATGAAATTCAATACTTCAAAATGTAAGGTAATGAAAATGGGTACAAGTGCAAGAAGGCCCAAGCTTGACTACTCGGTGGCTGGAGTACAACTTCAAGAGACAGAAAATGAGAGAGATCTAGGAGTAAACATACTGGCAGATTTGTCTCCAGAAATACATATAAATGGCATAGTAAGGGCAGCATATGCATTCTTATCAAATGTAAGGGTAGCTTTCAGGCACATGGACAAGGAAATGTTCAGAAATATTTATGTAACCTATGTGAGGCCAAAACTCGAATATGCAGCCCCCTTTTGGAATCCGTACTTGAAAAAGCACATAGCTAAGCTTGAAAAAGTTCAAAGATATGACACGAAACTGGTGCTAGAAATACGCAATCTCAGTTATGATGAGAGGCTGAGTGAATTAGACTTACCATCACTCGAAGCTAGAAGAGTGAGGGGGGATATGGTGACAGTGTTTAAATTCCTTCATGGTTATGATAGAGTGGATAGGGATCGATATTTTGATATGGCTGGCTCTAGAACTAGAGGTCATAGTTTGAAGCTTCGTAAGAAAACTTGTTTGCAGGATGTAAGGAAATACTTTTTCAGTGTAAGAGTAGTTGATAATTGGAATTGGCTAAGCGAGGAGGTAGTTAATGCTATCTCAATCCATAGTTTTAAGGACAGGTATGATAAGTATCGGTTTGTTCCGGTTTTACGTCACGGACTCCCTTATCAACCAATGGCTAGGACGGTTGCCGTCTTGCGAAGGACTTGTTTTGGCAGATGTAATCCTTACGCTGAGTGCATGCCTTTGCTAACCTCAGACCGTGACGGGGCGCGAACCCTCGACCTGACGCCTCAGAGTCGGAGACGCTACCGACTGAGCCACGGCGACTACCGGTATGATAAGTATCACTAAGTATAAAATGGAACCGATCAGGAGACGGGAAGATACGAGCTTTGGGCTCTTTCCCGTAAACACAATTAGGTAATCACACACACACACACACACACACACACACACACATATATATATATATATATATATATATATATATATATATATATATATATATATATATATATATATATATATATATATATATATATATATATATATATATATATAAACTTAGAAATACGATACAAAAAAGATTTCTCTGTAATTCAAAATGGTGACCAAAGCTCAAAATGTTATACCAACGAGGTGTCATGCACGGAAGTGTTTTTCTTGGTTAATATCTGTAATAATGAGGGAAGTTTCCTCATCAGTAACTCATGATACTTAATAAGTCGCACCTGATCATTATCATATCATTTATGCGTTATCAGTATTCATTGGATGTTATGATAACATCATGGTTTATATTGCAGCATATACTGTATTTGGTGGGTGTAAGCTAATATATGCTTTATTGAATATTTATATTTTTTTGTTCATGAACTATTTTTTTTTTTTTAGCCTTAATGTTGGACGCTTCAGGATCTACTCTGTAGATTTTGATATATTTAGTTCCGTGTTTTCATTTGTTTTTTAAACTCATTTGAACATTCTAGTTTAAAGACACCCACGAAATGGATTCGTGATATTTGTCTCAGTCACGTTGTGGTCATAGGCCGCTTTCACACCAAAGTGACACGTCGCACGTGGTATGCCACGTGGTATTCCAGTTGAAAACGAATATCTGGAAATATATGAAATCTTTCATACAGAAGTGGCGTGACACGTCCCATGTGCTACGTGCGACTTGTGACGCAAGTCGCACGTGGCACATGGGTCTTGTCACGCCACTTCTGTGTGAAAGGATTCATATATATCCAGATTTTTTTTCAACAGGCGAGCCACGTGGCATGCCACGTGCGACGTGCTACTTTGGTGTGAAAGTGGCCATAGGAACAATGATTCCTTATTGCTCTGAAATACATCTCATAAAATGAGATGATCAATTCATATCACATGTGTCATGTCTACATATATTCCAATATAATAACTTCATTAAGAGGTTGTAAAACATCGCTCTACATTCGGTATTTTTTTTTTACTTAGCTATGTGACTTATTTTATATTACAATTAATATGTTGCTCAACCTATTTTCCAATAGTGATTGCAATATTGCAGAACTAGTATTGCTTTCTATGGTGATATTCCTAAGTATTAGAGTATTAGTAAATGTCCTTTTAAGGATACCACGTAAAAGGATAAGAAAGGAAACAGCAATGGCGTAATAAGTGTATACTTTATCTAACAAAAGAGCTACAAAGTCTATATTTAGTGAGCCAAATCTCTTACTCTTAGATATCTTGCGACATGCCAAATTACATTGTGAAATTTGTTTTGCCCAAGGGTGCGCAGATAGCTGTAATCTCTCTCTCTCTCTCTCTCTCTCTCTCTCTCTCTCTCTCTCTCTCTCTCTCTCTCTCTCTCTCTAAATATGTGGTTATTTATTTTTATAAGTATACTAACTAATGCTCATTATTTATGTCACTGAGTAAATAAATTGCAGTTAACGTTTATTGGCGAAGATTTGCACCGTAGCCAAAGGGAAAAATGTAGATTTTTTTTTCATTTTCAAGTGTTGGTTATAGGCTGAGGATTGCGAGATCTTGGAAAGGCAACATCTTCAGTAGACGGAGATAGCTCGAGTAACTTATGATCATTCATTAAACCAGTGCGATGGATAGACATTAATTGTATGGAAGTTGAGGTCATCCTCGGAAGTCTTAACCGCTCGCTTGGCAAGTTTGAGGAAAAAGTTTTGATCAGGACTACATACGACTTGATACTCCATATCTAACTTCGTTCATGGCATCAGACGATCTTTTTGTAAATTGATGGACATAATCGTGCAGCTGAATGATATTAAGTTTTGAGCGACCTGAGATTCGGTCTTCTCTTCACTTCTTCTATCATCTGGGAGATCTCCTTCAGCAGACCTCTTGGTATGCTTTAAGAAATTAAAATGAAATTGCTTTTTATTAAACTCGCTCTCAAGATCAATATCGGTTTGGTTCTCGCTCCGGGCACTATCTATAGAGGTATTCTGAAAGAATGAATCCGTATCATTGTTGAAAGGCGAATCGTCTATGATAACGGGATTGCCAATGACAATCTCGCTTTCCTCATTTGATCGTCTGCCACGGGGTCTGTTCTTGCGAAATTTGTTGTGGCGGAATCGGTAGTGCGTAGCTCCCTTTTTGTTCCTGCGTACATGGTACACTCGAACGATTTTTCGGGGTGAATCCCGACGGACGCGAATGAGTGGGCCAGTAGATTCTTCCGCTTCCTCTTCCCCATCCACTTTGACAACCTCTTCGGCAAGATCTACCCCGGGTTCCTCGGCCGATTCTCGCTTCTGGAACCCCGAGGTAAATGCAATGATCAATGCTAAAAGTAGGAAAGTCACCTGTAACAATGAATAAAATTTGAGGGTCAAATAAATTAATGTCCAAGTAAGAAAAATATTTTATCTCCTAACACTAATTTTTTTTCCGAGAAGTCATATTCTTGACCAAGCATTTAAAAAATGTCATATGAAGTAAAAATATCTGGATCTTATAAAAAAAGAATAACGCCAGGGTACTCTAGGGTTATTCATATTTACACGGCAACTAACCTTATGTAACGTAATGAAACGTAACGTAATCTAACTAACCTAACCCAAAGAAACCATATGTGACCCATCCTAACCTAACCTTACCTAGCCTAATGTAACGTAACGTAACCTAAGCTAGCCTAACCCAAACTAACTTAATGTATCTCAACCCAACCTATCTTTACCTAACCTAATAATTAAAGGTGTTATTTAACTTTACATGGGGTTTTGGGGGTTACTCATCTCTACAAGATCCAAAATACTTTGGTGAAAGAAACGAAATATGGAAATTTGGACAAAAAGTTAATATCATTTGGACTGCCTTCAAGTCTCCCCCAGAAATTACGATGATTAGAATTTCAGAATAAAAATTAGGATATTTTTTTTTTGCGCCTTTAAGATCTATTACCCAAATGACGCAAATAATTATTAAAAATACCAAAATTGTATGCAAAGGATTTTCTTTGGTTTATAATATCTTACTTTAGAGATATTTAGATTAAGGAATGAATAATATTGCATATATTTAGCTTTGCAAATGGACATAAGTATATCAATAATATAACTTGAGAGGGAAAACCTGAGAAAAAATAATGAACACCACTGTTTAAATATATTACTAAAATGCGTTAAAGATCCCGAGTTCATACAAAGGTAAACATCTACTTACCCAATATCTCATCCTTTATGGCTGACATTAAGAACTGGACTGGTAAAACTGACTGATGCGACATACCTCTTATGTATATATATACATACACCAAATAACGTCGTTGACCAATCGAGGTGGGGATGGGGATGGGGGTGGATTATCATTACGTCTAGCAAGGTAGATTTAGGGAGTGGAAAGCAATATTAGAGAGAAAGATGAGACCACTTGCAAGGTAGAATCATAAGCAGGAAAAATGGATGGGGGAAAATCCCAGGGAAAGATGCATGGAAAAGTTGGCTTTGAAGAGGGTGTGCATAAGAAAGATCCAGGGAGGGGGCGGGGCAGACTGTAAGCGTACTGAATGTCACAAAACAATACTAAATAATAATAATTAGCACAAGTATACCCTGGTACGTATATCAAGGTTCACTTGTGACATCACAATAAATATATATATATATATATATATATATATATATATATATATATATATATATATATATATATATATATATATATATATATATATATATTGCTTCCAAGAAACAGTTTGTGGCTATCCATTTATTTTTTATTTTTTTTTAATGATTGTGACATCAGGACGGGCCAAAAAAAATAAAAAAAATAAAACAGCCCTCATCGGGCCTGGGCACGAAGAATACATAAAGTAAAGAGAAACAGAGATGGAGAGAGTAATGACTTGTCAGATGTGAAGGGATAATAAAATATGTGTGATGAATATCCAAGAATATTCAGTGTAGCTGTAGGCATAGAAAAAGAACCGTAACTGAAGGAAGACTTAATATCGAACTGTCCTGGACAGACCTATTCAAGTTCAAAAAACCTTCAGCTGGAGTATCGCAACGGGTACTTCTCTCAATAGCCCTATTGTCTTCAAAACTAGAGAAATTTACCCTCTAAAATCTATTACGAATCCAGATAGCCCTCCCTACCTTGTCTTGGTGGAATCACATTTCCAAATTTCTAAATCTGCATCCAAAATATTGGGGTTCTGTTTTGTTTTCGCCATTACTGTTCATCTTGTCGTTACTTAAAATATATAAAAGTCTTATCCGTCCCTGCTTAGAATACTGCTCGCACATCTTGGGTGATTCTTCTCATATTTATCCCCTTGATAGGGTTGAATCTAAGGGAATCAGACTCATCAATGAAATTTTTTTTTCTACTTCTAATCTGGATTATGTTTCTCTTCGCCGAAAGGTATCATTCATTTCTCTATTCTGTGACTACTGCTTCCATCGCTGCTCTGATAAGTTGGCGAGTTGCATCCCTCCCCTACTGCTGAGACCGCATAACACTCGCCAATCGGCCTCGTCTCACAGGTACTATGTGGAGATTTATAACTCACGGATTGGTCGGTGCAGCGACTGCTTCTTCCCATCCACCTCCAGATTTTGGAACTATCGTTTTCCATCTGCCTTTCCTAGTTCTCATAACCTAGCTTCCTTCATAAAGCAGATTTATCGCCATCTCAGGGTCTAACCTTGCCACATCTCAAGGTCTTCAATACTTCGACTAATCTTTCAGCCTGTTCTTTTGCTATTGTGAACCATTCCCTAATGTCTGTCTTATTCTTATCCTTCTACTTTTTCTTTGTCTTAATATTCCTTCATACCCTGGCCTGATGAGGGCAATATATATATATATATATATATATATATATATATATATATATATATATATATATATATATATATATATATATATATATATATATATATATATATATATATATATATATATATATATATATATATATATATATATATATATATATATATATATGTATATACTATATATATATATATATATATATATATATATATATATATATATATATATATATATATATATATATATATATATATATATATATATATATATATATA
>JAXCGZ010017299.1:52500-62500 GCA_037179515.1 Halocaridina rubra | reverse complement strand
TTCATTCCTTTTTCTGCATTTCTCTTTATTTGGTACTTTAGCATTCTGCTTCTGTCCTTCTCTTCACTATTTCTTTACCTTTTTGAACGTGTTCTCTATCTCCCCTTCCTCACATTATTTGCTCTTTCACCTTTCATCCCCTCTAAGTACAATAATGACGATATTTGGAGAAATTTCCCTTGCCTTTGCCTCAGCTCTTCACACCTCATCAGTGTTGGACTTGACTTTGCATAGAGGTGCGTCCATTCTCAGAATAAGGGAATAGGAATTTCAGAATAAGAAAGGAAGAGTAAGAATGTGGGAACTAAAACGTCCAAAGGATGTAGAGTATGTTGGGACGGTGTCTCCTCCGCTATTCCAGTTCATCCTACTCCTGTAGGGTTACCTATTTATACCGACTTCTGCAAATACATCTGTAAACATCACGACTGACGACTACTGACTCACTGTGACTGTCATATTTGGCACTGCAATTTCATTGGCAGAGTTCACCTGGTAACTGCATTAGACTGCAGATTACTGCATGAAACTAGTTGACTACAATCACGTCTGTCATTAGCCCTGCTAACACACAGACCCTCTCTACTTTATACCTTTCATTCCTTACCTTACTGGCTGCAACTACCCCGTTTTCATCTGCTGGGTGGTAGTAGCTTCTGCATTGAGCTTGCTGTGAGCTACGGGCAGGTGCTGCTGGTGGGTTAAAACCAGCAGCACTGAGGGGAGGACCCCTGGTGAATTAACACCGTCCACTGTCCCTATACATCGCAGTAACCGCTTTGTAGTATCCTATCCTCTCCCAACCCAATCCTACAAGCACGAAATCTAGTTATTTTTTGCCCAATTAAAGTACTTTTTATTATTCATAGTATAGTTCTTGAGGTCATTTTTTCATTAAAATCTAGCATTAGCTTTGTCTTCAATAAACATATAACTCGATCATAAACCTTAATATCTTAGTTCTTACCTTTGCTATGCTTTAATAATGGGTAGAGCACGAATCAGGGACCGGGATCCCCAAGGGGATCCTGTTAAGCGCAGAAGAGATATATTCAAATGTCTTGCCCAAAGCAACATTGTTGTTTTTAAGATCATTACCATCCCAACTGGATTCATTCTTGTCCTTGCTGATGAGAACTTAGAGAAACTTAATTCCCCTGAAGTTTCTGAAGTCTTTAACAAAGAAAGTTTTGACATAACTATGCCCCCTGAATTTAATGCCCAAAGAACTGTGGTAATCCTTGGCATTGACCAATATATAACATCTCATAGGGACGAAGAAATCATAGTTGAAATAGAAAAGCATAACCAGGGAATTAAAGTAGAGTCAATTATTAGAATCCCTACCACTAAATATCTCCTCAAGATACGCCTTCAAAACATCAGCATGGCCAACAAAATTAAATCACAGGGACTCCTTCTCTTTAATATTAGGATTAATGAAAGCAATATAGATGAGGAAATTTTCATTCAGATTAACTCTTGTATGAAGTGCTATTCTTTTGAGCACTCTACTAAAGAGTGCAAGAAAGTAACCACCATTTGCTCTGAATGTGCTCAAGAAGGCCATAGGTGGAATGAGAACAAATGCTTATCTAAAGTTAAGAAATGCATTAACTGCTCTGGCGAGCACTCCACTCTAGCTGCAGGGTGTCCAGAAAGAAAGCAAAGAAAAAAAGATAAACTAGTAGAGATTAGGGAAGCCAAAAAAACACCCAAACCTTCATTTGCTGAAATGACAGGTGCAGCCAGACCCCTTAGTTCCTCAGATAGACAACTAAGACCTGAACTTAATTTCCCCATTAATGCTGAGAAAATGACCACTGTCATAATAAGTGCCATGGTATATGGCCAGATGATGGATTCCATCAATCCAGGGACATTTGAGGCCAAAGTAAATGAGATATATGAACTTAATGGCATGCCAAGGATAACTCTTCCTAAAAGTATCCCTATAAACCCTAACATAACTGTGACAAAAGAACTAGCAGCTGCTTCTGTGCTAAAAGCATCAGCATCAATAGTAGAGACAGAAGAAAGAATGGACGAAGATACTTCCTCTCAGACCATTAATAAACGTCCAAATCAGTCCCCACTAGGAGCTATCTCCAAACAAAAAAAGAAAATGTCCAAATACAGCACAGATCAGCAAAAGTATGAAGAATTAAATATAAATCAGAGAGAGAGAATTGAACTCAGTAAAGACCTTAAATTTAAAATAATAGGGAAACTTAGTGAACAATTACCCTCAGACTCAAATGTAGATGACATTAGAGAAAAGTTACTTACCACAAATCAACTAAAATATATTTATCACAATGGCAATTACGAACCTCATGAAGTTCACCTCTTCTTAGAACATGCCAAAATTGATCTTACTAACACTAGAATTCAATACCTTGAAACAAGCCACTATAATTCAATTGATCAAGGACTATATAAGAGATCAGAGTCCTCCTCAAACTTAAATAGTTAAATCACCCTTTAGTTTTTTACTACTTCCAATATGGCTAACATCATTAATAATAAATTAACTATCATTCAGCATAACGTATTAACTTGGACTAAAACTAGAGGTAATGAATTAAGTAATGTTTATAGGGAATTTGATCCAGATATTATACTTCTTAATAGCATCTCTGTGGCTAACAACATTAGCAATAAAGTAAAAATTTTTGGCTATAATATTTATCAAAGAAACTTTTTAAATGAAGCTCATGCAGGTATAGCAATTGCCATTAAACGTAACATTAATCATAAAATTTTAGATGAATTTGATACTGATTTACTTGCACTAAAAATTGAAACCAAAAACGGCCCCATTATTATTGGTACTACTTACTTACCACCCAGAAGATTAGATATCCCATATGAAGATATACTAAAACTAATTAGAAAAAACATCCCAGCATACTTAATTGGAGATCTTAACGCTAAACATCACATCCTAGGTCATAATGTTAATAATATAACTGGTAACTTTCTAAATAATCTAGTATCTAATAATCTTATTAAAATTCTAGGACCTGATTTCAGAACCTGGACTCGTGGCCCTGATTCCTCCAGACCTGACATTGTCTTAAGTAATAAGAACCATTACCTGAATTACTCAATAGAGAAAGGACCTTTAACCACCTCTGACCATTTACCTTTAATAATTAAGCTCTCAACAGAACCTCTAGCTATTAGAATTCCCCCCAGTAGAGATTTTAGTAATGCAGACTGGGATAATTTTAAATCCTTTACAGAAGAAAAATTCACTCATGATATCACAAGTAATACCTCCATTAATAATATTTTTGATATAGAAAAACACCTAAAGCAATGGTACATTTTAATCCAAAATGCAATAGATAAGTATATACCTTTCAAAAAGTTAAAATCATTACCCCACCCTAAACTAAACAGTAAATGTAAAGAGCTTCAATATAGATATCAAACTTTATCAGATAGCATTGGCAGAGGTGTCTGGGGTCCCCAAGCTCTAACTGAATTAAGAACTTTAAGAGAAGAACTCCAAAAAGAACTAATAGCTTCATATAATAATAACTGGGAAAATGTAATAATGAAACTTCAAAGTAATTCTAAAGATCCTAAAAACTTCTGGAATAACATCAAAAACTTAATGGGTAACAGTAAAGAAACTACACCATATCTAATAGACAATAATAACAATAATAATAAACTTTTCACCAGTAAAGAAAAAGAAGAAAAATTCAGAAAGACCTGGGAACCTGTATTTAATATTAGTGCTGAAGAAAATCAAAACTATGATTTAGCTAATGAAAGAACTGTAGGTAACTTTTTGAAAGAAAACGTAAATTTAATCACTTCATTTTTTAACGTAGACTTACATAGATTAACACCAGGAGATGATTTATTATCTCCTATTACTTTAGCTGACATTATAAATATTATTAAAAAAATGAAAAATAAAGCCCCCGGACATTCAGGCATTAATAAACTTATATTATCTCACTTGCCTAATATTGCTATTCACGAATTATTAGACATTTTTAACTCTTGTTTATCCGTAGGTTATTTCCCATCTAAATTTAAATTGTCAATAATGATTTTTATACCTAAACCTGGAAAAAGCACCACCTCAGCTAGTAATTATCGTCCTATATCTCTCTTGGAAGTCCCTGGGAAAATATTTGAAAAAATACTTCATTCTAGAGTATATAATTATTTAGAATTAAATGATTGTTTTCCCCCTAACCAGCACGGATTTAGAAGAGGTAGAGGTACTCATACTGCACTCACATACTTATATGAAAAAATAGCCATCTCTCAAAAGTTTAAGCAAAAGTGCAATGTCTTGAGCAGGGATGTTTCCTCTGCTTTTGACAAAGTATGGAGAGATGGACTCAGATATAAAATCATAGAACTCCAGTTACCCCCATTAATAACTAAAATTTTATCAGACTTTATATCTAATAGAAAGTCAATTATTAAAATTAATGAACATCTAGGTACCCAATTTGAACTTAAAGCAGGTGTCCCCCAAGGATCAAATCTGAGTCCACTTCTCTATGCTATATTCACGAGAGATATACCCAAACCAGGTATAGGTTGTTCAACCATTATATTTGCAGATGACATCACTCAAGTAATTCCAGATTATAGTAAAAGATTTCTAGCACTTAAAACTCAGAGGGAAATACTTAGAATAAATGAATACGAGAAAAAATGGAAAATTAAAACTAATATTGACAAATTCCAACTTTTATCTATTTCTGCTATTAAACCATTAGATGTAATAATTAATAACAATAGAATAAATTTCTCCAACAGTCTGAAAACCTTGGGCTTCACAATTAATAGAACAGGAATGAAACGTCATGTGAATGATAGAATAATTCAAAGTAGACTTCTTACCACAAAGCTACGAAGATTTAACCTACTCAAAACTAAAAATAGAGTCACCCTATATAAAACTTTAGTAAGACCTGTATTAATATACCCCCCAATTCCAACTTGTGTCTTACCAAAACGTCACATTCAAAGTCTCCAAGCTATCCAAAATAAAAATTTAAGAAGTATTCTCTCTGAAACTCCACCATATATAGAGAGAATGGAAGAAATTCATAAGAACCTCAAAGTCGAACCTATTAATACTTATATTTTTAAATTAGCATCTAGAACCTGGAGTAAAATGGAAATCGACTTTGAAGAATTTCTTCAAGAAACTAATGCTTTAAATACTGAAGAATATGAATTTCTTAATGAACATGCCTGGTGGAAAAGAATTTCTCCAGTTTTATCAGGAAATCCACCAGATCCTATCTATAGTCATTAAAATAAATTCTCCAATACCTCCTCATCATTATTAAATTGAAACTGTGAGTCATAGTGGGCAAAAATAACTATATCTAACAAAAACTTAGCACGAGGGTTTGCCCCTCTCTTTTCATCTCTTACTTCCTTAAATTTCGTGCTTATCCCTCCAATCCTTCCCATCCTTTACCCCCTCTCACCAGTGATGACACCCTGAATAGGGCTAAGAGAGTTCACTCGATGCCGTCACTACTTTTCCCCCACCTGTCCTATCCTATCCTACTTACTTACTTACTTACATCTGTAAATGTATCCGAGCTTGGAAACAATCCTTTTTGACACTAAACAAAATCTATCGAAATATAATGGAGATAGGTTGCCGTTTTTATGTATTATTATTGATTCCCACTGGAATGGGGGTGGGCACAGCCAGGATAAAGCTGGGCATTAAGACTGGATGCCCTTCTTATCGCCCAGCTCTGGGCTAGTATAGGTTATAAAAATTCACAAAAACAGGTCGCCAATCTACATAAGTTTTCATGTTCTGTTATGAAAAAGATGGTAGAAATTGAATGAACATTATCTCAAACGACCCTAGAGGCCTATAACGAAGAGATTAGGCCATCCTCTCTCCAGTGAGTGCCTTTACAGCTTTGATTGGCTTTTAGCCTGTGTATAGTGACAGTAATTAACCCTGAAACTCATTCCAGGAAGATTTGTTAAAATATACCTTACATATATTATCAGCTGACATTCTAAGTCAAGGAAGTGCAAAATAAGTAAATACTTACATACTTAACTTTAATATACAAATAAATAAATAGATAGATAAATTAATGAATTAATTAATCAGTAAATAAATAAATGTCTTTCATTGGGAGAACAGCGGCCGAGAAGGTTTAGCAGAAGAGGTTAGGGTTAGGCTATTTCCTCTACGAGAAATCGCTTTGTTAAACGTTAAATGACCCTTGGCTGGCATAACCATGTCGTCACTTGAAGAGTCAACATTAGAATATCTGAATATGTAGAAAGCATTCCATGAATATGAAGGTAAGACCTTCGATGTGATTTTTTCGAAAATTAGATACACTGACTTTACTAATAAAAAGATATTTCAATATTGACATTCACAGATACATAAATATTTAATAGATACGTTTCTAGGCGTGTATTTCTTTATAAGTGTGACACCCAGACGGGAAAAAAAACTGCTCTCATCGGGCCTGGGCACCGAAGAAAGCATAATGTAAAAAAAAAGAAAAAAAAAGAGATGGAGTGTTGTGACTTGTCAGATGTGAACGGATAACAGGAGATGTGTAGCGACTATCCAAGAATATTTGGTGTTGCTGTAGGCATATAAAAAGATGTTACCTCTGTGCATTTTTTCCTTATAATTTTTTCGTTAACTATGTTTCTCTACTCTCTTTATTCACCACCTCAATTCCCTATCCACATCCTCACGTGGGTGAGCAGACTTGATGAATCATAAACCATTACACCCTCAAAAAAAAAAAAAAAAAAAAAAAAAAACTTGTTTACCGTTTGTAGACTTCCTAAACTGCCCATCCCCCACCAGCCTTCCCCTCTACCCTCTCTCCAGACCTCCCCCCTTTTTCATTGTGAAGTCAGCTGCCAAAACAGCAATACACTAAATATATTTAAGATATTCTTACGGATAACTTTATCCTTATCAATAACATGATTGGATTAGTGTCTGATGACAAATTCAAAAAATATACGGAAAAGGTTCCACAATAGTCATACAGTAATTACACTCACTATAGGAGTTCCTCACAGAACGGTGACTTTTTAGATTTGAGAAATCCTCTATAAGAATTAGTGAATAGAGAATCCTAATCTGTTGAACACACATACACATGTACTCACATAGAGAGCCAATTTAAGATGGTTAACCTGAGGCATAGGAAAAAGCTTTTGATGAGTGATATTAAACCATCCCAATTAGAGAGATATCGAGCTGCAGCGTCCGTGATGAAGAAAGACACTGCTTAGACAATAGCGATAGTGGATCAATCAAATCTTTGTGAAGACAGAATTTTAAGAGTTTTTAAGTTCGTGAAGGCTCGTTTTTTTGTCTACAATTTTAAGCATCATTATCACTAAGAAGAGGAAGGAAAACAGCTCTTGTTACCCTTGTTTAGATAGCTTCGAGACTCTACAAGCCGCTTTAACAGAGAAAAATGACTAAGGACGAGGTAAGGCAACGGTGATGCCAGCGTGTCATTTCGAAGTTTTCCGTTATTACTATTCTTGTTTAACACTGACTTTGATATTTATGTGTTTACTAAGATTATTCTGAGAGATTTTCTTAAGAAACCTAAATGGGCTGAGAAGGCCAGGATTTCTCTTCGTAATGTCATGATATAAAGTAGTCTATGTTATTGTTGTTGCTTTTTTTTCTAATGCCTGTTAAATTTTTATTTTATACGCTAAGCCTAACATCGTTTACGCATTATCTTTATTAGGAGATAAAAAAATGACAATATTCGAGTTGTAACATTTAAAAGTCAAGAAATAGAGAGAAAAAAGTGACGTAGGTATCAATGTAATGATTTGGGGATTATAGATGGTGCGTTTCGCAAACCCTGCTTTTCTGCAACGATATCATTCAGCCTTTTTTTTTTTATTTATTTATCTACAAGTATGTATGTTCGCTTTCTGTACATTATAATGCTAAACTGAGTTATCATCACAACCCAAAAATGTGATGTGATGATAGCACCAAAAAATCTTAAGCATGAGTATTTTCAGAGAGAGAGAGAGAGAGAGAGAGAGAGAGAGAGAGAGCATCAGTGTTTATCCACTTAGCTTGATTAGACGATCATAATAAAGAATGTTATTCGTGTCACAAAAGCATTAACCATTGGAACGTTCCCAGACGAGTTCTTTTTCTCGTTTGTCTGCTATGCACTCTTAGACCAGTATATATTACTTTTGTTTTATGAGTAATAATACTTTCGCTCTGCCTTTCAATCAAACATACACTTGATATTCTTATTAAGATAACATTTATAATAATAATAATAATAATAATAATAATAATAATAATAATAATAATAATAATAATAATAATAATAATAATTTATCTATGTAAATACATAGCCCCATTCCCCCTTGTAACGGGGTGACTGATTCAAGAAACATGCATTCACCAAGATCCACACACACCTCAAAAACTCCTCTTAGCTGCTTGGGGAAAAATGGTTGCTACATGTCCTCCCCTATCACCCTGCTTGGGTAATCCACAAGGTAGGCGGGAAAGGATATTCTACAGTGAGGTCCGACAGTCGCAGCCAGTTTACCCCCACCGCTTCATCACATGGCAACTCCCCTCACACCTGTCCATCACAGATCACAGAGCTAGCAGGTACATGAAATCCCATTCGACCGTGTCACCTATACACAATCTCTTCCCTGCTACATTGTCATCCACGTGCATCCAATGCCCTTTGCACTGTATCCATCCATCTCAGTCTAGGCCTTCCTCTTGGCCTTATTCCAACCACTTCTGAACTCTAAAGTATCTTCGTCATTCGATCATCACTCATTCTTTCCATGTGTCCAAAAGAATTCAATACTCTTTGATCTAACCATTCTGACGGTCTACTTTCAACACCTGTTCTCTGCCTGACCTCCTCATTCCTTACTCTATCTATTGTAGATACACAACTCATAATTTTCAAACACCTCATCTCCATTACATTTAACTAGTTCATTTCATCCTCTCATACATTCCAAGTCTCTGCTCCATACAATGCTGTCGGCACAATCACAGCTTCATATAACTTGCATGTTGCATTCATTCTCATCACACTTTTCAACCCACCTAGACATTTACTTGCTTTCTTCAATCAGTTACTTACCTCTGCAGCCACTCGTCCATTCCTCGCCACGTGCGACCCAAGATACTTGAAACTCAACTTTTTCAAGCAACTCCCCATTCACTCCTATATTCAGTCTGCCAACATTTGCACTCCTCGTGCATCTCAGGACTTTACTTTTACCAATATTCACCTGCAAATCTTCTTTCACACACCCTAACAAACTCAGTCACCAAATGATTCAGTTCAATCTCAGTATCAGCCACCAGTGCTGTGTTATCTACGAATAGCAAAAGATTCAATTTTCACAACCTTCCATACTCACCCACTAATTCCAACCATTTATCTAATACTCTTTCATTTACTTCCCTAACCACTCCATCTATATACACATTAAACAACTATGGCGACATTACACAACCTTGACGTAATCCTATATTCACCTCAAACCAATCACTCATACCATTCCCACCTCTCACACAAGTTCCACTATTCATGTAAAAACTCTTGATCTCATTCAGCAAACTTCCACTTATTTTATACAGTCGAAACACACTATCAACCCTGTCATATGCTCTCTATAAGTCCATAAAAGCCCAAAAGAGTCCCTACCTTTCTCTAAGAACTTCTCACACACCTGTCTTACCACAAACACCCGATTTAAACATGCATTTCCTCTCCTAAACCCAGACTGTTCTTCCTCAATCAAGCTCTCAGTACCTTTCCTAATTCTCTCCATTAACACTCTTCCACATACTTTAAGAACTACACTCAGTAAACTGATTCCTCTAAACCTACTACACTCATACTTATCTTTCCCTTTATAAAGTGGAAGTACACATGCACTACTCCAATCATCTGAGACTCTCCCATTTTCT
>JAXCGZ010017299.1:0-40000 GCA_037179515.1 Halocaridina rubra | reverse complement strand
CTCTCAACGGTCTTAGAGGGTGAGTCATACTTGTGTAATTGAAAGATTGGCATCTCTATTATATATAATTGTATGGTATATGGTAAGTTTGTACTCTGTGCGATGACATGCATTTTTAATATGAATAGTAAAGTAAAGTCTGATATTTGGAATTAAATTTTTTTTAATGTGAGTGCTTTTGATAAAACACTCTAATGAAACAAGTCTTGTATTATATTTCTATGCCAACTGCAATGATCCCATAAAGAAGTATAATTTTGCTGCTTGGCTCACGCCTTTATTCAGCTCTCGGAAGCTAGCTCCTTAAAGGTCACCTTCCAATTTTCTAAGACATCTTAAGCCTGGTTTTTGGGGATTATTTTATACTTTATATACTCCAGATAACTAGAAGCTTTCAATATGCAATATTCTAATCAAATAAATGCAGCTGTGAAATTTGCATAACTTGACAGTTGTCACTACTGTGACATCTCTTTGTTTTGGAGCCGTAACAGAGGCTGGCCCCTACACAGCTACAAATAGTATAATCTGTCACTCGGTCAGCCCCATGGTCTGTTTGAAGTCCTCCTGTTGGAGAGGCAGCAACATATTTCTGTTATTCCAGATATTTAAAAAGATATATAAACATGAAGTTAAAGTTGCCAGATAAGAAGATATCTAGGGAAGACCTAAAAGAGGTAAGAAGTACACACCTACTAAGAGTTAGAAGTATTTCTGAGAAGACTTCTTCGGTCGGGGAATTGGGTTGCTCTCTCTCTCTCTCTCTCTCTCTCTCTCTCTCTCTCTCTCTCTCTCTCTCTCTCTCTCTCTCTCTCTCTCTCTCTCTCTCTATATATATATATATATATATATATATATATATATATATATATATATATATATAGTCTTGCTATCATGGATATGATTAGAATATTTACCACATCTTTCATTACGAATAGCAGAAATTATTTATTTTGCCCATTTTTGGTCGTCACCTGGCAATTGCTGAAACTAGAATACAGTTGTTGCTTTTGTCATTTGTATTGGGGTGGGCTCTGACAGGTTGGAGCTGGGAAGTAAAGGCTGGGCGCCCTAACTTAGCATATCAGGTTAGGTTAGACAAAAAATGAAAATATTAAAGTGCTGTTCATAATGAAATATTGTAGGCAGATGTTTATTTCCACACAGCAATTTGATAATAGACATTCTTTATTTTCAGTGTTTTTTGTTGTTTTCAGCAGTGTGGGTATTAATTTTCATCGTAAATTTATAGTTTTGGTGATATGATACAGGTAGATGTTTACTTACACACTCCCAGCTATTGAAATGAAACTATAAAATGTAAATTTTTGCAATTATGTCTTCTCCTAGTGAAAGAGGAAATTGTTTTTCTTAAAGTTTTGAGTGTGTTTTGAACAAATCTGACCTTCAAAACCATCGAAATTATTCCTCACTCAATGCATCATTTCGTATCCTAGCCTTACCTACCTCAACGATATCCAGACCCACTTAAGCATCATAAGTAGTCGAGGATTAAAAAGTTTTAATGTTGCAAAAAGATTACCATGCAAAACTGAAAACAACTTATCAAACAATTATTTAAATTATCATGACTTAACTTTTTTTTTTTTGGTGAGATTTAAAGAGAGATATGGAAGCGTTATATCATGTTTAATCTGTATATGAATGGAGTAACAATAGAAGTGAAACTAAAATTTTTGGCTACAGGGCGAGGATAGTAATATAATTTACGAAGTGAGTAATTTTCTAGTGACGCTGCCCATGAGTGGTGCAAAGATGAATTTGTACATGGTGATGGAACAGTTTGGAAGGTTGTATATTATGAGGAAACTAATCATTAGTGTAGAAAAGAGCAGCAGTCTGATAAGGCAGTAAAGAGTAAAAATATTTTCAACCGTTACTTAAAACACTTTGTTCTCCTTCCCATGATATCCTGATACCCTGCCATAGTCAGGGTTGACTGTGTCAAATATGTTTGTAGACATGTCAGAGTGTTGCGAAAAGATTATTTGTTACTTCTGTTGTTGTAATGATTGCGCATATTTCAGACTGTGGTGGAAGGAAGCGGCAAGTTAGACTTTGGTGAATATGAACTTGAACTCTGGGATTTGAGGTAAATATATGCATAGTCATATCTTACAGACATAGATTGGTCATAGTTTACAGTTTTAGTATATTCATATCACCATTTATATGGTGTTTTATGTAACAGGTAAATTGTCCCTTGAGAAGAATAGGTAAAGAATGCTATTGTGGTTGTATTGTATATTGGCAGTGTCCAATTAATTTTGAATGCTACTTTGTCATGGAGACAGTTTATTTTTCTTGAAAATTTCTCTGTATTTTGAAAAAATGTGAGTTCTCATACACTGTGGTATTGTCCTTTTGAAGATTTTGTACAGCTTTCTAAGAGACAAACAAGATTTTTTTTTTTCACAAGGAGCATATTTGCAATACTATCAGTACGTTAACCATTAGGTACAAAAATTCTTAAATGTAAGCTATGAGAATCTTGATGTTTCTATAAAGTTTCATGAAAATTATGATATACATTACCATTTCTTCACACCTATTAGTGGCACCTGAATATGCTTACTACCTTCACTTTTAACTTTTTCCAAAAAAAAAACATAAACTGTGGATAGAGAAGGCCACTTGTTTTCTTAAACTGTAATGCATATTATTACAGGTAAAACACCAGACTTTCTCTGTTGATGAGTTATAAAATGATGTTTCCTTAGCACTCTATTAAATTTTTTTATGAGTTGCAGATAAGAATTGAGAGTTGTGTTACAGGAAACTCATTATCAGTAAGCCTTCACTTATGCAAACACATACTAAGTGATGTCATACCTCATCAAGAGTAATGCTAGAAACTATTAGAATTTCTCTGGTATTGAATGGGTACCACCACCCGATCGTGAGTTTAATTATATCTATTGCTTCAGATACAACAGTCTACTCCGTGGCCATATGCAGAAAATGAGAGGTCGAAAGACTGGGACCTCATGGCTTCGCAATTGGGTACGACCCTCTTGTGTGCCCATCACTATTATTGTTACTTTGTCTATGTTTATTGTAGCTATGTCACTACTAGATGACAACATGGGGCGGAATGACAGTAAAAGTCTTCATTGTGAGAAATGTAGGTAGGTATTGTTAGTTATTTATAAAGTACACTTTAATATTAAGTAGTTTCATACATATCTGTTTGTACGATCTGTTAAGTAATACTCTCCATTACGAATATTCAAGGATTACTGTATTTTGGAAGAGGTTGAAATTTGTCAGACAGTAATATACTTGGAAAGTCTTGCTCCACTTTGAATACTTGCTCAAGCAGAATCAGAGTACAGTAGACTTTGTATTTAATGTGATCATGCAGATACGCTATAATGAGTTAACAGTCAGCATATACCAGCATTTGTATGGGAAATCAAATTTGTTGGAAAATTTATGAGGAATGTGCAGCGTATGAGACTACTCAGTGCTAGAGCTCTGTGAGAAGAGATCATATGTTGTATGACTGAGGCCGCATTCACACCAAAGTGGCACGTCGCATGTGGCATGCCCGTTGAAAACGAGCATCCGGAAATATGTGAAACCTTTCACACACAAGTGGCGTGACACATCCCATGTGCAACGCCACTTCTGTGTGAAAGGTTTCATATATTTCTGGATGTTTGTTTTCAACTGGCGTTCCACGTGGCATACCACGTGTGATGTACCAGTCTGGTGTGAAAACGGCCTGAAGCTCTGTAGGACATGAGATTGGATATGGTGAGTTACGGTAGACTGGTAATATGAAGTCTGCATAAAATATGTTTATCAAAACGTTTGCACTGTGCATATTGATGGTGCATTAATATTATTACATGTAATCATTATTTCTATTTCATATCCATTTTTAGCTATTCAGATACAGTTCATTGTTAACATTTTCCATGCTACTACTTTTTAAAAGATTTCATTAGCTTAATGAAAATAGGCATGGAAAGTCCTGTATATGATTTTAAAGCCATTACTGCTTTGGGTTATGCAGAATATATAAAATTCGTGTGTTTTAATACAGTACTTAATTGTGTTTCACTCTTTACAGTATTTACGTTTGTCATAGTTATTTTGACTTTAACATACTGTATATATGTAATATATAAAGAAGAAGAATTGAGGATGTTAAATAGCTGTAGTACTCATGTTCAGGAGTTGCTTTGATGGCTATACTTAAGAGAAGTCCCCAAGTAAAAGAGCAAGGTTATAACAAAAACGTCCCTCAGATATTCCTCCAGTCAGTGACTTTTTTAGATGCCATATAAGTTTAAATTAATGTATAGTTACTAAATCTCTAACTGAAAGTCTATCGTCCCTGTAGCTTCCAGCTGGTGGAGAGTATTCCAGAGAACCTTACTTATACACCAGATAGCATTATGTACCCCAGTATTTATAGCGCATGGGTAAGCCTTTTAGAACGTGCTGAAACATCCATTGATATAGCTGCCTTTTACTGGACGCTTTTGAATGACGATGTTGTTAAAAATCCTATTGCATCATCTTGGCAAGGGGAAGATGTTTTTCATCGTCTTAATACCACAGGTTGGTCCTTTTAATTTTCATTGGCTTTTTTCACATGTTGGGTGAGCTATGAGTAACACCAGTTTCTTCAGCAGAACTCCCAAAGAATATCTTGTTTACTATTAGAAGTAAAAAGAAAAAGCATATTTTCAAGCCTGTTCTTTTGAAGGAGCACATATCACTCTTTGGATTAATATATGCTTTTATCTGGAATTTGTAGATAACTTAGATTTGCAGAATCTAGTCTATCTAAAGGAAAGGGAATTAAACTCAAAGTATACTCTCTTTAGGGATTGCTTACCTTCCAGTATTCATTGTGCTTTTAAAGTTTTGTCATACTCCTCGGTCTTGATATATTTTTATTCCCTAAGTTCATTTAAGCACATGAAACTGCATTACGTATTTGGATAATGGTCCAACCTAAACATTTCAATTCAGTTCTTACTTCTTAAGTTCCAGAGGTTACTGTTTTCCAGATTTATAAATAAATTTCCTACAATTCTAATGTGTGTTGTAAAAACACTTTTCTCTCCATAGTTTATTAATAAGAACTGTGTTTATTTGTGCATATTTTATTGTGAAAGTAAATTCTATCATTATATCATTCAAGCAGTTATGAAAAAGAAAGAATATTTTCTATGGCACAGTTTTGTTGGATACATTCTCTTTGAAAGCTATCTTCCTCTACTTAATAATAGGACTGGATTCTCGAGATATTTACAGATAACCTAACAATAGAACACTGCCATGTAGAATAATATTACAAGATATATTTTGATACATCTTAAAAGTAAGAGAAAGTTTCCCATAAAATGAACATATGATTTTATTTTCAATATATACAAGGTGCTAGATTAAGGTTTGGAGAATGTTGCAAAATTAGTCATCTGTATATGTGGGGGCACAAGAGTCTAAAGTATTGGTTAGCTTTTGGTGACACTATCATGAACATTTAAAAAGCCTGTCACCCTTACAGCTCTTTAATTTATATTTTTTAAAAGTAATTTTAGCTGGGATTACCACATTGAGACACACTCATATGTTTGCTTTTTATTTCCATAAGCTTGTTTTGTTATATAATTTAATTAATTTATATCCATGTTAACAGGCTTTATGAGCATCTCATGCTTCCAAGTCTCAGTGGTACTCTAGATATTACTTATGCCTTACTGTGAAAGCAGACCCAGTAAACGAGCTACCGAGCTGCTAAGCAAGATATGAAGAGTACTGAAAGCTCAAGAAAAACTGCTAGTGTAAATGGGGTCTAAACTTTACGGATAGAAGAGTTGAATTTTAAATCTTTTATGAACTCTCTCGGAATACATTTGAACCTCATTAAGAAGTGTACTTGAATTTTATGATAATGTCGGCTATTTTTCAGGTGTATACAGAAATATTGCTATAAGAATTGCCCAGAATGCGCCATCTCGTGTGTCTCCACAAAGAGATAGTAATCTGCTTGCAGAGTCAGGAGCTGCTAAAGTAATTATTGTGTTTTCCAGTGCATGATATAGATAAAAATTTATACCTGGTCAGGAGCAGATATATGTTTCGTGTTTCAGCTTACGGTTAAGTGTTTATATGATTATTTTAGACGTCATAGAACAAGAATTTAAATTTGAATCTGAAAACAAGCTACAAGTGAGGTTGGGGAAAGGGAAGAAAATAATATACACATAGAGTAGAATGCACTCTACTGGTTAGCAGAGAGAATTCATACTTCCTTTAGACCCTCTGTGATATAATTGGTAACACATTTTTCGTACTGAGCAATTGTCATGTAGAATTGTAGACTTAAATCCTGATCAATTAGCTGAAATGTATCGAACAGAGCCGCAATTATTTTTCATAATAAATTTTGAAGAAATTTTTATGCCACCTTCATTCACTATTAAACAGTACTTCCTTTTTTGAAGTATTTTGATATCTTTTAATTATTACAGGTCAGAAACTTGGATTTCGACAGTCTTGTAGGAGGAGGTGTTCTGCACACCAAAATGTGGGTTGTCGATGGGAAGCATATTTATATTGGAAGTGCCAATATGGACTGGAGATCTTTAACGCAGGTATGAAAAAGTAAATTTGTGTCCATTTATGAAAGTAAAAATTGCTATAATAGCTCAGTTTACAACACTCTAGATATATACAATTATGAAACATAGTGCCATTCATGTAGGTGATTCTGTTTTGAGTGATTGATGTTGTTAAGCTTAAAAACTGACAACAAGGGAAATCTTTAGAATGCAATTGCAGTAGCACTGCAATAGGCATTTTCTGAATTCAAAGTGCGAAGTCTCATGAATGAAGCTCAGGTTTATGTAACACAATTGATTTAAGAGTGAGAGTATTTTTAAAGGGAATTTAAAGCTTGTAATTTTTTACATTGCCGTCAAAGCTATGAACATATACATTATCAATTAATTATAATACTTTATTTCAGATGTTTGGTCTACCAGAAGGTATACAAGTAATATTAAATAATATATCATTTAACAAATATCTATAGCTGAACATTGGTTCTAGCTTTGAATTCCTCACTGGGGATTATGTTTTACGAGTTTGTTTGGGATGTATTTGTGTTTCAAGTGTTTGGAGGTAATTATTTGTTGTTCTAATTGTTATTTTGTGCATCAAGTGTTTTCATTTATTGTGAAATGCCGTGTGTGTTGGGTGTTTATGCATGATGTGGTGTATCATATTGTCTAATGAGGTCTTGAAGTTTTGGTCTGCATTTGGGGTCGTGTTTTAATGCTAATTCTAGAGTTTATTTATTGTCTGCATTTTGTAGTATTGTGTTGAAAGAGTGTAGAGAATCATTTATATTGTGATTGATGTCTTGTTTAGAATTGCATGGTGTTGTTGTGTTTCATATGTGACTGCTTTCCAGTTGGAGCTATTGTAATTCTGTATGTGTTTGAAACCAGGTGGGTGTTACTCTTGATTAGGTGGTGATGATGATGGGAGGGTGGCCAGAACCCAGGGTTTGACCGTCTTCCATGATGTAACGGGGGTAACACTCAGTGAACAAATGGTGTGACTGGAGATGATGGTAGGAAATGGGCATAGTGGGAAATATGGCAATGTTTATAGTGTTACTTATGATTAAAATGTTTCCTGTTTGGTTGGGACAAGGTTTGTGTTAGGGACGTTAATGGTACTGAATTAGCGTTGTACAGGTGGAATCGGCCCAGTTTTTTTTTTGAGTTGTAAAAAATGAGCCTTTGATGTGTCGTTTCAAAATGATGGTTGTGGAGCTTGTTAAACACATGTGTTTGTACTTTGATCCTGGATTGCTCTCGATGTCTTTAGTTTGAAGGAGTCTCCGAGGAATGACTGTCAGAGAATCATTTCTTGGTGTAGAAAATATTGTGTTTTTGTGTGTGTGCTGTTTAGAGGTGAGTTAAATGCTTGGCTGAAAAAAGCCCCTCCCAGGTTCTCGTGCCTCTCAGTGGGAAAGTGTTGGTTGCAGTGGTTTGATTCCCATTGCTGCTCATCTTCTGAGTTGCTTGGTCTTCCCTTCTGAGATGTAGCTCTGGAGGGTTGACTCGCAATGTAGATGATGCCTCTCAAGGGGCACTGTATATTGTCTTGCTGCTTCATGGATTTAAAGGGACTTATAGTCATGGGTTAGGTGGTATTGCCTTGCCAAAACAAGATTTTATTAATTTTAAATTAGAGTATCAGTAATTCTAGTATTGTATGTTTCTACATCCCTTATGTTGACAGGTAAATGCTTTATGTACATTTTTGTTGTCCCTCTGGCTGAATATTTATTTGAATATGATAACGCAGCTATACTTCATCAGTCAAGTGATATCATTTATACTTGCCCCAATCTGGGTTGATGGTCTTATCCAAAAAATTAAACGGAATATGAAATCAATACTAGTATTGTAATTATTTGCATAGAAAATGCAAGACTTTTTTGTAATGGAAAGTAGCATATGAAATATTCTTAAATTTTTTGACTGGTTATATAATCAACCACTGCCTTACTAATTATATATTGTGCATAACATTGCTCCTTTCCAGTATTGTTTACAGAATGATTTACAGTTAGAGTTTTCACATGTAAGTACTAATACTTGATTGATGAATGAACTTAAACCGTTTGTTTTGCTTCCCACATGATAGAGTACTGTCATTCCACAATCAGCAAAGCTGACTCTTTTCGTATTTTGCTGTATCATTAATCCCTTGCTAAGTACTCGTCCATATTTTGATCTTGCTCATTGTTATAGCAGTACAACTTTGCAAGGTAACCCTTACCAAAGCTTCATATTTTTTCATAAGTTTATCACCATTATTAAACACCATACCATACAGGTTAAAGTACAGACTTCCTCAGCACATTTCGTAATATCTTTGATATAATTCATCAATATTGACTGTATTTCCATTGAAAATTTGTATTATTACAAACTAAAGTATGGACCCTCTCTGCACATTTCATTTTCTGTTATAGCTCATTAATACTGTATTTACTTTAATTTGTACTGTTATATCGGTTCCCATATGAGTTACATGTAGTGTAGAACATAGAGGTTTATTTAGTCTCGTTGTTTTCATACTTGAGGTAATGCAATCCTTGCATTATTGCTGTAGTTCTCCTTTATGCCCTCTCCAATTGTATTATATTTTAAAAAACAACATATTCCCCTCTGATTATCCCGTAGTGTAAAGGAAGAAGGTTTACTTTAACCCTCTGTCTTCATATTTAGGGCCATCCAATACTTCCTGTTCTGGTATTTTATCTTATACGTTCACTGATTTTCTTTATATCTCTCAAATGACTTGGAGCCCAAACTGTACTATGATTCCCAGTTTATGGTGAACGGAGGCTTTCTGCAGTCATACATTCTGTTTTGCATTATGATAGTTGTAAAATATCATAATTTTTTTCAGGTGAAAGAAGTTGGAATTCTCATCAGCAACTGCTCTTGTCTAGCAGAGGACATGAGTAAAATATTTGAAGTAAGCCAGCCTTGAGTTCTTTCACCATTTAAATGAAATGATGAAGTTTAGCATAGCCTTAGCTTTTCAAATCACCTCAAAGATGATATGGTCATTACTTTTGTATTTTTTAAAGAATGTTTCAAACAGAAAAATACTAATTATATTTAGTACCACAATTATTCAGAACTTGCTTAATGTTCAATAACATTCACTAATATTGATATTATTTTATTAAAAGAAGAATCCAATAATATATACAGTATTAGTAGTGTTTTCTAAATTACTTTTATTATTACGTAGGTTTACTGGCAGTTAGGTAAAGAAGGAGCAGAGATACCCGTTATTTGGCCAAGTTATCTTCAGACCAGCTTCAATATTGAAAATCAGATGCCCGTTGCTCTGAGTGGATCATTAGTGCATACATATCTCTCTGTACGGCTAAGGATATTTAAGTATAGTATATTCTTTTTATATGTCTGTTTTTTAAACTCTCCTTTAGTCTATCAGTGTCCATAATTCTGAGTGAATTATTAGTGAAATCATATGTTGGTAAGCAAAATTAAGGATTTTTTTTTTATTTATTCTTTTTCTATTCTTCTTTCATTCTGTTTATTACAGCTTTAGCTAGTTAGCGTGGTATATGTCCTGTGTGTAGTAGTAGTCTGGCCATATGCTGCTTAACATCCTAACAGGAAATATCCATTTGTGTATACAGGGAGTCACAAGTTACGATGTTCCATTGTTACGACAGAGACCCATAAATTTTTAATAAATTATTAATCAATAAATTTTTTGACCTCCTGGCTTGTGTAGTAAATACAAACTTTACGTGCTGAACGGTGTGTGAGTGTGGCGGACAAATACACAGCTAGCAGCACTTTTGTAATCGTATATATAAAGTTAATGGCCTTATTTACATATTTGTTTATGTATTTGGTTCTTTGAAGGAATTATATTGAATTTATTTTCAAAATTACCAAACACATAACCGTAAGTATGATCTTATCAGGATCAGGATAAAGTTGAGAAGCAATGCCATTACAATGTTGCTTCTCTTTAAAATGCATTCTTATTATTCTTTCCTTTTGGTTTCTTTCTCCAAAATGTATGTAAAATTTCCTTTTTTTTCTCTTTTGTCTTTTTCATATCGTAACTGTCCTATTAGGTATTCTTTGTCCTGAATATACGGCTGTTTGATCAAGGGTTCATTGGCTCTCAATATTTTGTAACCTGTACACCACACATTAAGCACTTTCACACTCTAAGCACTTAGTATATTCATTCTTGTGTCTATTTCTTTCTTTCAATTGTAAGTTGTTCTTGCTTTGTAAAAAATAACTGATGCTTGTCTGTTGTCATATAGCTTTCCTTCATTTTTCATTTTGTTGCCAAACGAAGTCTATCACACATATTTGTTCCCCTTTTTGCCAAGTAATTTCTCCTTCGCAGTTATGAATATCATATAGAATAATAAAATTGCAGAACCATATTGAATGCGGTAGGAATTTTGCATGTACTGTTTCAAAGAATACGACATTATTACTTTACATGTATCAGTGTGATATACTTTTGTAGATGTGGTAAAAATATTTATTATTTATTTCTAAATAGCAATTTTATTTTTTGATTGAATAATTATAATATGAACTACAGATATATAGTTTACGTGGGTTTGAAATATTACAACTATATTTGAAAATGTCTATAATAAAGTAGTGGAATTTTGATTTTATTATCTTGGCAGACTCGTGTAAACAATAATATGATTTTCATTGAAATTCCCGTATATATCAAGTTAATGGTTTTATTTATTTATTTGTTTATGTATTTGGTTATTTGAAGAAATTTTATTTATTTACAAAATTACCAAATATTTAGCTGTAAATACGATCTTCATGCAAAAAAGTTTGTTGAGGTTGGCGAAAGAATATGTCGTCACACGGCATTAGACTGATAAGAAGAAGAATAAGCATCGCACTTCACTCTCGTATGCCATATTGTTTCTCGTGCTCATTCACTGTGATTACATATATTCAACATGATTGAAATGAAGAGATTATCAGTACTTTGGCTGGATGCCCAGCATTGCTGGCTTATGCCAGTGAGCCTCCTGTTGAGTCAGGAGAAAGCAAGAGATTGTTTAATGCCGTGAAAATGGGAGAGGGTAAGAAGAAGAGTCGCCCACTTCTCGCTTGTATGCCATACTGTATTATTGTTCTTTTACTCATTCGCATGTGTTAAGCCGTTTGACCCAGGTAAAAAATGGAAGATATATATAGTGTATTTGTACAGTATATAATTTTATATATTTGTTTTATATAGCTATATATAATTGATGCGATAATATGTATAGAGCCAAATGCTGAAACCACAGGAGTAAGGTAAGCAACACTGTATAAGGTACTTTTACTATTTTTATGTCTTACTTAAGATCTTATATTATGTTTCTGTGTTTTAGATGTATTTTTAGCATTGGTATTTAGGTCTGTTCCTACTTACAATGAAAAACAGGCTACGACAGTTGCAGGAACGGAACCCTGTTGTAAATCGGGTAACCCCTATACCTATGAAAGTCCAGAGTAAATATAATATTGTTTGGCAAATGGGCTATAATGAACTATCTGGCAGAGGTTGTCTTTTCTTAACTAATGCAGTATGGTATAAACAGTCCCATAGCGCTGCCATCCATATAGTGATGTAGTACATATCGAACTTACAATACATACATGTTATTGGGAGGCTGTAATATATGGCTGAAGGATTTGCATATTTACATTACAGGGGGTCCTCAGTTTACACTGTCCTCGAGCTATGATGTTTCGTGGTTACAACGCATCTCCCATAAATAATTTTGCTTCTTTTTAAATAATTTTTGACCTGAATTATATCTCACAAGTGTAAAGAATATGGCAGTGCTTCGGAGAAATGGAAAGCCATCACCGTGGATGTGAAATTAGAGATAGTGAAATTCATGGAAGGGAGAAACATTACTACTGCATTACTTTAGGTACTTATTTAGGAGTGTTCCGACTTACACTGAAATTCGGGTTACATCACATTTCAGGAATGGAACTCTGATGTAAATCAAGGGCCCCCTGTACTTTGTAACATTCTAGCCCCGTGTATACTTTCTTTAATGGCACCCATTGCTAGAAGTGGGTAATTTTTTATCAAAAATCTGATTTTTCAATTGTTATCAAACAAACTAGTTCCAAGTCTGTACCGTGTTTCTCTTAAAGTTTGGTTGTCATGCAGTACTATTTTCTATGTCCATATATATATACTGTATAATAAACTACAGTACGACCGCAAGCTTGCCATCTTACAGAAACATGAATTTTCTATGCGTTTTCAAATTACATAATCCAATTTTTATATTTTTTAAGTTTTCTCATATAGTATATCTTTGTACTTCTTTCTATGTTGGCTGCTTTGAAATGTTTGTCTTTGGAAGGGAGGGCAATTTAAGTGTAGTGCTTCATGAGATGGCGAAGTGAGAATGTGCGAAAAAATCGCCTCCCTACTGGAAATACACAAGGCTATATCTCAAAACTAATGTTATATGTACTTGAAGTGTTATCACTCTACTAATTTCTAACTTGGTGGAAAGCTAAAAACAGCTGCAGAAAGAGTAAAAATTGAATATATGTTGGCTACATTATTTGCATATGATGAAAAATAACAATAATTGACATTAATTTAGTTGGGAATGTCAGGAAAAAAATTTTAGGCATTTTTACAGTTTAGTTTCTCAGCAGTAGAGTGAAATATTAAAAACCTGTTTGAGGAATATTTAATTATGGGATTAGTACAGCAGTTAAATATGTTACGAAAGCAATTGGACAGACACCAGTCTCTGGAGTAATTTTAGTGCACGTCATTTCTACTATTGTTTTTGTAGCTTTTTTTTTTTTATTTAATGTTTACCCATGTAATTTCTATCATACTAGGCCAGAAGTTCACCATACTCAACAAACTGGTCCGCATGAAGATCATATTTATAGCTATGTGTTTAGTAATTTTGTAAATAAATTCAATCTGATTCCTTCAAATAACCAAATACATAAACAAATAAATATATAAAGATTAACTTTATATATATGAATACAACAGTGCTGCTACATGTGTATTCGTCTGCCATGCTCACAAACTGCTCAGTGCACGAAGTTTGTATTTACCACACAAACCAAGTAGGTCGAAATATTGATTTACAAATAATTTATGGACCTTTGTCGTAACAGCAAAACATCGTAACTCGAGGACCACGTAACCCAAGGCCCTCCTGTAGATACACATCTACAGACACTCCCTAACTTTTGAACAAGTTGGGTTTCACAAGTTTGTTCATAAGTAGAATTGTTTGTAAGTTGTGTTTAGGTAAAAAAAAGTACTGTGCACTATATACATGTGCAGTACTGTTCTGTACTTAGGTTAAAGACACCTAACTACTATATAAAACATAAAGTATGTAATATTAATGAATTTTAATATGTTCATAAGCTGATATTTTGTATGTACAGCGCTGTATATATGTTGTTATAGCACCAGAAAGGACTGCAGTTATTACACAAGATTCCAAGTCCTTTTTGTTTCAGATATCCCTGTTGAAGAGAGTGATAACGAGATTCTTCTCCCAAAGAGTAATGAGCTCTTCTCCAGAAGTATCTTCAACACTGAAATACCTTTTGCTTTGAAATGCGAGATGGAGACGCTTTTCTTGAAAAGTGTCTTTAGCAAAGATTATTTTGTACTTGGTGTGCCACACTGATGCTTCATCAATATTAGAAATATCCAGATATTTTCTCACTAACATTTAAATTTTGTCAAGCCGTGGAAAAGAACCAAGGCATAGCAAGTACATAACAATTTTTGCTGAAGACACTTTTTCTAGAAAAGATATTTGGACATCTATCAAAGTGGAACTTCCTGGTGTTCGTCTTTGGGAGAAGAATCTATCTATCACTCTTTGCAATGGGGTTATCTGGAACAATGAGTCTTGGAACCATGTGTAATAATTACAGTCCTCTCTGATGCTTCTTAGCTACTACATATAACATTAGGTATGTAGTATTAATGAATTCTTATACAGTAATGATCAAGAAATAATACAGTACACTACAGTAATACATACATAATACATGAGTAGATAATGGTTAGGTTTTAGTTAGTTCGTAGCTGTGAATGTTCGTAAGTAGGGGAGCTTCTGCATATATATATATATATATATATATATATATATATATATATATATATATATATATATGTATGTATGTATGTATGTATGTATGTATGTATGTATGTATGTATGTATGTATGTATGTATGTATGTATGTATGTATGTATGTATGTATGTATGTATGTATGTATGTATGTGATTACCTAATTGTGATTACCTAATTGTGTTTACGGGAAAGAGCCCAAAGCTCGTATCTTCCCGTCTCCTCATCGCTTCCATTTTATACTTAGTGATACTTATCATACCTGTCCTTAAAACTATGGATTGAGATAGCATTAACTACCTCCTCGCTTAGCCAATTCCAGTTATCAACTACTCTTACACTGAAAAAGTATTTCCTTACATCCTGCGAAGAAGTTTTCTTACGAAGCTTCAAACTATGACCTCTAGTTCTAGAGCCAGCCACATCAAAATGTGTGTGATTACCTAATTGTGTGTGTGTATGTATGTATGTATGTATGTATGTATGTATGTATGTATGTATGTATGTATGTATGTATGTATGTATGTATGTATGTATGTATGTATGTATGTATGTATGTATGTATGTATGTATGTATGTATGTATGTATGTATGTATGTATGTATGTATGTATGTATGTATGTATGTATGTATGATATATATATATATATATATATATATATATATATATATATATATATATATATATATATATATATATATATATATATATATATATATATATATATATATATATATATATATATATATATATATATAGTAAGGAAGCCCATCAGTGAAACAAAACTTATAAAACAATGCTATATTTCGGATCCTAACTTGAGAAGGGATCCAGTTAGGATCCGAAATATAGCATTGTTTTATAAGTTTTGTTTCACTTATGGGCTTCCTTACTATTTTGTGCTGTATGCTAACAGTTTGTACTTATTTATATATATATATATATATATATATATATATATATATATATATATATATATATATATATATATATATATATATATATATATATATATATATATATATATATATATATATATATATATATATATATATATATATATAGCACATTACATATGTGAAAACATGAATAATTTTTTACCCCGACCGGGACTCGAACCTAGGACTTATGATTACTAAGTCAAGGCGCTAGTAATCATAAGTCCTAGGTTCAAGTCCCGGTCGGGGTAAAAAATGATTCATGTTTTCACATATGTAATGTGCTATTTGGTTATATCATGGCCCGAATGAGATTGGGAATTGAATTAAATGCTAAAATGAAGCCACGAGTGAGGTTGGGGAATCAGTAATATGAACATAGTGGCATTCAGTTAGAATGCGTTCATTCCTAAGTATAGCAGATATAAGAAATAAGGTTGGATTCCTTTTTAGACCTTCTGTGGTGTAGTGGTAGCGCCTTGACTTAGTAATCATAAGTCCTAGGTTCGAGTCCCGGTCGGGGTAAAAAAGTGATTCATGTTTTCACATCTGTAATGTGCTATTTGGTTATTTCATGGCCCGAATGAGATTGGCAATTGAATTAAATGCTAAAATGAAGCCACAAGTGAGGTTGGGGAATCTGTAATATGAACATAGTGGCATTCAGTTAGAATGCGTTCATTCCTAAGTATAGCAGATATAAGCTATAAGGTTGGATTCCTTTTTAGACCTTCTGTGGTGTAGTGGTAGCGCCTTGACTTAGTAATCATAAGTCCTAGGTTCGAGTCCCGGTTGGGGTAAAAAATGATTCATGTTTTTACATATGTAATGTGCTATTTGGTTATTTCATGGCCCGAATGAGATTGGGAATTGAATTAAATGCTAAAATGAAGCCACAAGTGAGGTTGGGGAATCTGTAATATGAACATAGTGGCATTCAGTTAGAATGCGTTCATTCCTAAGTATAGCAGATATAAGCTATAAGGTTGGATTCCTTTTTAGACCTTCTGTGGTGTAGTGGTAGCGCCTTTACTTAGTAATCATAAGTCCTAGGTTTGAGTTCCGGTCGGGGTAAAAAATGATTCATGTTTTCACATATGTAATGTGCTATTTGGTTATTTCATGGCCCGAATGAGATTGGGAATTGAATTAAATGCTAAAATGAAGCCACGAGTGAGGTTGGGGAATCTGTAATATGAACATAGTGGCATTCAGTTAGAATGCGTTCATTCCTAAGTATAGCAGATATAAGCTATAAGGTTGGATTCCTTTTTAGGCCTTCTGTGGTGTAGTGGTAGCGCCTTGACTTAGTAATCATAAGTCCTAGGTTCGAGTCCCGGTCGGGGTAAAAAAAATGATTCATATATATATATATATATATATATATATATATATATATATATATATATATATATATATATATATATATATATATATATATATATATATATATATATATATATATATATATATATATATATATATATATATATATATATATATATATATATATATATATATATATATATATACACACACAGTGTTGCCTCACTTATCGCGGTAGTTTGGTTCCGGGACCCGGCGCGAACCCGGAAATCCGCGGAGTAGGATCAGCCTATATGTACATAGATATTTTAATGTAGTTATTATGTTTACACTGTATAAACCCTCCCTGTACTGTTAAAAAAACACGCTTTACATTATAAATAACAGCAAACAACGTAATTTTTTTATGAAAGTGATAGGAAAACTTACCATGAATGAGGTGATGATGACTTGACATACATAGGTTCCATATTTTACAGTAATTTTTACGTTTACGTAAAATAGCGGCCGACACCCACAAACTTTTTTCCTTCTTTCAACATATCTAAGAGTTTCACTTTATCTACAATGGTTAACATTTTCCTTTGCCGCTTAGGCTCACCACAAGAAGCCTTAGAAGATGAAGAATGATTGGGAGGCATTGCAAAGGTTAAAATATGTGAGTAAAAAAATCACAAGCAAAACATATTAATAATAATAAGCACAACATGAATGGCGCAAACGAGTGAGGCGAGACAATGGAAGATGGTGGAAGCCTTTGTCCGAAACGCTGATAGCGGTATCGTATTTTACATGTTGCAATACTGTTAGTATTTATGTTTTTTACTATTTTTTACTGTTATATTATTCTTAGGCTAAGAAATACGTTTTTTTTTTATCAATAAAATCATGAAACTACTGGAAATATAAATATATATGCTAGCTCACGTAGCTTCGACCCCAATACATTGTACGCTATCGAACACAAGCAAAACGTGAGTTAGACTGAACGAGTCTTTGTCCAAAGCGCTGATAGCGGTATCGTATTTTACATGTTGCAATACTGTTAGTATTTATGTTTTTTACTATTTTTTACTGTTTTATTATTCTTAGGCTAATAAATACGTTTTTTTTTATCAATAAAATCATGAAACTACTGGAAATATAAATATATATGCTAGCTCACGTAGCTGCGGCCCCAATACATTGTACGCTATCGAACACTATTTCGTATGATGCAATACTGTGAGTTATACTGTACGTACGTATATCATTCAGTTATTAGTACAATGTATATTAATTTGAAATTCATCTACTTATTTGATGATTGTACAAAATCTATTGTATTTATTCATTGTAATTTGGACTAAGTATTCCTTTTGTAAAAAAATTATACTGTACTTTTCAAAAGAGGTGGTCAATAAACGTATCTATCTATCTATCTATCTATCTATCTACATTTATGTTTTTTACTATTTTTTACTGTTTTATTATTCGTAGGCTGGGAAATAATTTTTTTTTATCAATTAGATAATGAAATATGTTTTTTTCAATAAAAAGAAATTAAAATACTGAGAATTTTCTTTTTTAATATTTTAATATTTTTGCATATTCCCATGAAATAAAATAATAATTTATCCAAAAAAAAAAAACGCGATAGAGTGAGAAAGCGAACCAAGAAGCGCGAATAACTGGGGTAGCACTATATATATATATATATATATATATATATATATATATATATATATATATATATATATATATATATATATATATATATATATATATATATATATATATATATATATATATATATATATATATATATATATATATATATATATATATATATATATATATGTTTTTCTTTTTATTTTGCAGAGTTCACCTCCTCCATTTTGCCCTTATGGAAGAAGCAATGACATTGATGCTATTGTTAATGTAATAAGCAAAGCAGAGAAATTTGTATATGTTGCAGTCATGGATTATTTTCCGAAGATGCTATATTCTAAGGAAAAACGGTGAGTAGAATTGCACTTTAATACTATCCAGTAATGTAATTCCATTGTTACTGTCAGTGTTTAAAACATATCAAAGTTTGTCTCTTATGATGTGCTTGATAATGCTAACATGAACTAGTGTGGCACTGTAAGACTCATTCTTTCTGATACAGTGCACATATGTGTAAGGAAGCAATTAGTATAAGTAGAGACATTGTGATAATGCAGTGGATAACAATCTAATTAACTTATTTTAGCTATATACTCGTGCATGTTACTTTACGTAACTGCTCTCTTAGCAATAGTGAAGTACCTGTTTCAGAAAATATTAGGTAAAATTAATTAATTAGGTGCATGGTCGCTGAGATAATAGTAGAACTTTGTGTCTTATTGTACCTTGTAAGGTACTTATTAAGTTCTGGGTTCAAAACTTCACGTGTAAGTGGGTGTATACCATTTTTCTGTTTGTTTCTGTCCATACAGCATATGAAACCTCTTTGCTTTTTTACTTAGGATCTGAGTACTCTTGAGGTCTTTCATGCAGGTAACATGTTTCTCGGAGAATTAAAGTCTCTAAGTAATAGCGGTTTTACAGTGGAGTATGTATAGAATATGGCAATAATGAAGATCAACTGGATTTGCTCTTACATATATTTGGATGATGGAAGTAAGGTAACTATAAGATGATTATATGTTATTGCAGCAATATGAGGCTCTTTGTAGTAAATTTATTAATTTAAGCATAGTTGGCTCTTGTGCTTAACAGAAGGGCTAAAGTTGTAGGTAATGTGTTGCATTTTTCTGTTGTTAGGTAATGATATGTTTTCATTCAGATTTTGGCCTGTTATTGACGATACTTTGAGAGCTGCAGCCTTGGAAAGAGGAGTTCATGTACGTATCTTAGGTTCCCATTGGAACCACACAAGATCGGATATGAAGTACTATCTCAAAGCCCTTCAAGATCTCTCAGGCTCTGCAACTGGAATGACCATAGAAACTGTGAGTGCATTTTATTGAGCATTGTGCTGTTAGAGCAGTTTACTGGAAGAACAGCAATAATGTCATTTTATAAGATAATAGATCAGTTAAATGGAATATTTTACTGTTTTTGTAATATACCAATTCTTGAAGAAATGGATCCCAATTCTCAACTCTTCGTGCAAATTATGGAGAGACTTTTCAGCAATATTCTTCCATATAAGATTATCTTAGATATAAAGAAAAGCAAGACAGTTCAGGGCACTCTTGACCAGTTCTTGCAACATATCGAAATTGAATATCAAATTTTAAGAGCCTCACCTGTCAACATCACCGACAATATAGTCTCATACTTTTCCTCCACCTTCCACCTCTGGTCCTTCAAGCACTTTGACGTCACCCATTTGGTAGAGTTTTATAGTTTTTCTTTACATTAGCATCAATTATATTCCCAAATATAAATTTAACAAAAGAGCAGTAAAATACTGATATATCAAACAACCTATTACATTAGAAATGTTGTGGGGTTGCCTATAGAGTATCTATTTAAATTTTGTAAAAATTTACTCAACTTATATTCTTTCGCGACTTAAGTCACCAGTCTTGAAGCGAAGTAATGACATAAGGTGAAGTATTACTTTAGTTACACACAAACCCGCTTGTAAATATTTAGAGGGAATATTCCCACATAGTGAACACAATGGCATAGCATCAATGAAGAATACATGTTGTACTTAGGCCCCCAAGATGCCAATCTGCAGACATCTTTGAAGAGGGAGTTTATATTGAGCTACTCCCATAAAGGTGCAGGGTGGACACAACCAGTATGACGAAAGAAATACTGGGTCGTCCTCCAAACTTGTTGATCTTTGCTTCTTCATCTGTTTACAAGAAGGAAATAAATTCAGGGAAGAAAGGAATGCCATCCCTCTATGCCTTTTAACACTTTCTGTTACTTTTACAATAAGCATACCATATGAAGTTGCTATATTTGTATTAAAATTAATAAGAAACTTACTTATTTTGCATCCATAACTTAATGTTTTCTTCGTCTGATGTCAAACTAGAGGCATAACATATGAAAAGGGTGAGGTGGTCGAATTAAATGCAGCTCTCTCCATTTGTAACCCTTTTTAGACGATATTGCGTGGCAAGATAAATCCAATCCCCTACTCTCTAATATCTCTTAGTCATCTCATATGATATGTAAGAAATATGGGGATTTTAATCATGGTTTCTGCTCCGTAGCATGATATTCATTGTAGCACCTATATTGGTAAATGAAGGACCAGTGAATATAAATTTTCATTAATAATAGAAGTCATAATAATATATGCTCTAAAAGCATTCTTGATGCATCATTGACATGAACACATTACGAAATTCTCTCGTTTTAGTCATTTATGTAATTACTTTGAGGAGGAAGATACAGGCAATAAAATTATTGTTCCCAATAAGGAATAATGAGACATAGCTGCTCATAATTATGTTTTAGATACAATATCTTATATCTAGCCAAACCTCTGAACAGCTTGAAAGTGCGAAGTTGGAATTTTTTTTAGATGATGTAAGTTGGCAAATAAATATCTTTGTCCAGTAGCAGGTTTCTTGACTTTTGTTTCCGCTAGGAATTAAGAGGAGTGGTTGAGGTAGTGTGGAGCGTGATGAATGCGTGTTTCTTGGCTCGGCCACGCCCCTTACTAGGGATAATGAGGCCAGATAATTGCCTAATTGAAATTACTTAATTGTGCTTAGAGGAGAGCCCTAAGCTCGTAAATTCCTGTCTCCTCGTCGGTTCCATTTTGTTCTTAGTGATACTTATCATACTTGTCCTTAAAACTATGGATTGAGTTAGCATTAACTACCTCCTCACTTACATAATTCCAAGTATCAGCTACTCTTACACTAAAAAAGTACTTCCTTACATCCTGCAAAGTATTCTTACAAAGATTCAAACTATGACCTCTAGTTCTAGTGCCCAGCCATATCAAAATATCGATCCCTATCTACTCTGTCATAACCATGAAGGAATTTAAAAACTCTCACCATATCCCCCCTCATTCTTCTAGTTCCGAATGATGGTAAGTCTACTTCCCTTAGCCTCTCATCATAACTGAGATTGCATAATTCCGGCACCAGTTTCGTGGCATGCCTTTGAACTTTTTCCAGTTTAACTTCGTGCTTTTTCAAGTGTGGATTCCAAAAGGGGGCTGCATATTCAAGCTTTGGCCTCACATAAGTAACATAAATATTTCTGAACACTTTCTTGTATATGTGCCTGAAGGCTACCCTTACATTTGCTAAGAAAGCATATGCTGCCCTTACTATGGCATTTATATGCATTTCTGGAGACAAATCGGCCAGTATGTTTACTCCTAAATCTCTCATTTTCTGTCTCTTGAAGTTCTGCTCCTGCCATTGAGTAGTCAAGCTTGGGCCTTCTTGCACTAGTACCATTTCTCATTACCTTACATTTTGAAGTTTGGAATTTCATAAGCCACTTTTGTATGTTTATGTATGTATGGTTAAGTAACAAGTATATTCTTTTGAAATGAGCTTATGATATTAAGCTAACTATTTTAAACAATAGTTAGCTACATATTATTTACTTTTTCAGAAACTTTTCGTTGTTCCTGCATACACAGAAGAGCAAATGAAGATCCCATTTGCGCGAGTAAATCATAACAAGTATATGGTGACAGATAATACAGCTTACATTGGTAAGTACATAATTTATTGGTGTAGGGTATAAAAAAAAAAATAGAAAATATGTGTGGTTCTGCCCAAGTACGAAAAATATATATTGATGTATGAAAGTAAAGCTGTGTTTTAAGAGCCCTTAGCTTTAAATTTGGTTCCAACCTCAGTCTTCATTGTATTCAGAGCTCTGTCCTAAAGATGGTTCCTGCAACAATTTAAATGAGATGTTTTACTCAGCCTCACCTGAAGTAGTGCCTCTTACATATGGTGAAAATGCTCCTCTGGTCTTGGTGAGATTTAGTAAGGATGTTGCTTGGGATGCACCTTTTAAGGATCCAGATACAAATCTGCTAACACTTCAAGTAAATCTCATTTAAAAATTCCCTTTTGTGACAAGGTGCCTTGTGATAAAATGTTGGTGACAGTGTTTTGAGTTTAACATTATTAGTAGCATTATGTCAAGAATTGAATATTTAGAATAGCAATTACGATAAAGGATATTTGGTATAAATTCAAACAGATAATGAAAGTTTCCTGTATATATTCTGCTAAATTGTTTTTGTATGACTCAGTATAGCATTCTACTTAATGATTTTTTTACCAGTGCCTTGGTTTAGTTAGTCGGTATATTCTTTGCTAGAGGGTACATTATATATAATAGTCACAACTGTAGTATATGCTCTTTGCTTGTAAATTAATTTTGCATTCTTATTGATGAACTGCTTATCCATGCTGATGTTTCCTTCTTGTTAGGTACTTCAAACTGGAGTGCAGATTATTTCATCAACACTGGTGGAATAGGACTGATCATCAATGAAACCAGTACATTGTCAAATGATACAGAATATCTGCATGAGAGACTATTGGAAGGAGATCTGTCTCTTCGGCAGCAGCTTCAGGCCTTGTTTGAGAGAGACTGGATGTCTGAGTATGCTAAGCCTCTTGAAGAATTCTTGTAATCTTTCGTAATCCCCCTTTTAAGGGGGAAAGCTGAGTCAAAGCAATACCTTGACTCTTAGTGCGAGGAATATTCATAGGAGGAGGTTTCCCAGTCCCCTTGCTCTTCCTCATTTAGTCGACTTTTATGCCAAGAAAGATGTATACTTGTATCCCTCTACAGTGTAAGAAAGTAGAAAATGGAAAGTAAGAAAGAATGAACACACTTAATCTGTTTAATATTATGTAAATGAAGCTTAGTATTTTTTCCTAGAATGATGTCATGAATTTTTTTTTCCAATCTCGTTGTTTCAAAATTGTTATTAAAACTCGTAAAAGTTAAAAAATTTGTGTGTATATATATATATATATATATATATATATATATATATATATATATATATATATATATATATATATATATATATATATATATATATATATATATATTATATATATATATATATATATATATATATATATATATATATATATATATATATATATATATATATATATATATATATATATATATATATATATATATATATATACAGTGAACCCTAGCTATATTGTGGTTCACCTTTCGCGAATTCAGTGCATCGCGGGTGTTTTTGGCGAGCTTTTTTTTTTTTTTTTCTGAGTACATGCAAGGAATATTAAAATATTAAAATTTTCAGTATTTTCATTATTTTATTGAAAAAATCTTTTTTCATTATTTTATTGATAAAAAAAAGTATTTCCCAGCCTTAGAATAATAAAACAGTAAACCATAGTAAAAAACAAATTTAAACATGTAACTCTGCACCATAGAAAGTATGATACCGGTATCGGCGTTTCAGAAAACGCAAAGGGCCGCACCTACGTTAGCTAGCACATATTATAATTTCCAGTATTTTCATTATTTTAATTATAAAAAAAAGTATTTCCTAGCCTAAGATTAATAAAACAGTAAAAACTAGTAAAAAACATAAACTTAGACATGTAACTCACAGTATTGCACCATGTAAAATACGATACCGGTATCGGCGTTTCGGAAAACGAAAAGGGTCGCACCTATGTGAGCAAGTACATATTAAAATTTCCAGAATTTTCATTATTTTATTGATAAAAAATGTATTTCCTAGCCTAAGAATAATAAAACTAAAAAATAGTAGAAAACCTAAATTTAAACATGAACTCACAGTACTGCACCATGTAAAATACTGTATGATAGCATACACTGTATAGGCGTCCTGGAAAACGCAAAGGGTCGTACCTACGTGAGATAGTTCATAGGATGCAATCGTTTGTCGCAAGCAAGGGCTGGTTTGCAAAATTAAAAAAACGCTATGGCCTAAAGAGCGTTTTGGTGCATGGTGAAGCTACCTCTGCAGATACAGCTGCAGCTGAAGATTCCGTGAATAACGACTTCAAGAAAATTATCGAGGAAGGCGAATATGCTCCTGAGCAAGTCTTTAACATGGATGAGACTGGCTTATTTTGGTAGAGAATGCCGTCTCGCACTTTTCTCTTCAAGGAAGAAGCTAAAGCCCCAGGATTTAAAGCACACAAAGACCACGTTACCCTCGTTATGTGCGGGAATGCTGCCGGCTTTTTGTTAAAGCCCAGGCTTATCTACAAGTCAAAGAATCCTAGGGCTTTGAAGAATAAGAACAAGAATCTGCTGCCAGTGTATTGGATGCATTACCCTAAAGTTGGATCACGAAAAACCTCACATTGGACTGGTTTCACCAATACTTTATGCCTCAGGTCAAAGTTTATCTTGTGGAGAAGGGCCTTGAATTTAAAATCCTTCTTTTGATGGATAATGCTGATGGCCACGCGACGGTGTTCAAGTAGAGTTCCTGCCATCGAATATAACATCACTGATTCAACCTATGGATCAAGGCGTTATTCGTGCGTTCAAGGCCCTCTACACACAAACTATCCTGGCAAACCTGGTTGAATCCATGGATGCGGACAAAGAATTCGCACTGAAGACGTACTGGCGTAACTACACGATTGTTACATGTCTTCAAAATATTCAGGATGCAATCAAAGAGATGAAGCTGGCCACAGTCAATGCCAGCTGGAAGAAATTGTGGCCCGAAGTCATCTACGACTACAAGGGATTCACTCCTGATGAAGTCCATAACTCAGCAGTTGCGAAAGCTGTGAAGTTGGCAGCATTTCTAAACAAACAAACAAACAAACAAACAAACAAACAAACATTTATTTCCATTTTGTACAATGGTTATTCAACATTAATAGTAACTTATAAGTAGACATGTAATTAAACTAATAAATAAGAGGGTTAGACATATAGTTAAATTAAATGTAGCTTTCATAGAAAATAATAATGCTGTAATAAAATGTTAACAATAATGTTAATAATAAAGTAATAAGTATGCCACTAGATACAGGATCGTTATTATCGGCATCATTTCCATATTTGTTTCCTTACAATGAGAATAATTAGTTCTTAATGAGCAGCAACTATTTGTCCAAAAGAAAACTATATAGTTTGCCTTTGAAAGCTGTGAAGGAGGATGCATTTTTAAGATGCTCTGGAATATTATTCCAGAGTGTTGGCCCTTTGATAGTGATCATCTTTGAACCTGCTTCTGTGTTTGTTCTGTGAATAAAGAGCTCACTGCTCTGTCTTGTGTTGGTTCCCCTTATATCCCTGACTGTTTTTAAATCAAATAGCCAGCTAGGATAATGATGGTCCAAAATTTTGAATACAAAAACATAAATAGCATAAGCGACCTAGGAGGAGAAGGCTTTAAAGATATGACTCACGAAGACGTGAATGAACTGATCGACTGCCACTCGCAGCCTTTGACTGATGAAGACTTGGAGGAAATGACAAAATCAGCAAGCGAAGAAAAGGAAGAACAACAACCAAAGGAAACACACAAAGAAGTGGAAGAACCTGGCCTTACACTCGAACGTCTGGCAGCCATGTATGAACACGTGAAAGCAGTCCAACAACTCTCGCAGGAGCATGACGATAATATGGTTCGTTTGGTGACCTTCTGCAACCTTCTCAACGATGCCATGACTCTTTACAAGACCATCTTCCAACAAAAGAAGAAATAGCAACAGCATCTCCCCATTATCATGTTCTTCTCTCGCAAAAAGCAGCCGTAAAGCTGTCATGGCTGTGAAATAATTTCCTCTGGAGTATGTACACGTCATCATTCACGGTAAGTTTGCCTATCACGTTCATATAAATATACGCTTCCATACTCTTATTAATAAAGTAAAGGGTGGTTTATTAACAGTGCAGGGAGGGTTTATACAGTAAAGGTAAAAATAAATGTAAAATACCTATTTATATGAGTATGTACACGTCATCATCATCTCATTCACGATAAGTTTACCTATCACTTTCATATAAACTTACGCTTGCACGATGTTATTAATAAAGTAAAGGGTGGTTAACAGTGCAGGGAGAGATTATACAGTAAAGGTAAAAATAAATGTAAAATACCTATGTATATGAGTATGTAAACGTCATCATCACCTCCTTCACGGTACATGTACCTATCACTTTCATATAAGTTTACGCTTGCACGCTGTTGTTAATAAAGTAAAGGGTGGTTTGTTAATAGTGCAGGGAGGGTTTATACAGTAAAGGTAAAAATAAATGTAAAATACCTATGTATATATTGTGATCCTTCTTCGCGGATTTTCACCTATCGTGGCCGGTCCCGGAACGGAACCCCGCGATAAATGAGGGAGCACTATATATATATATATATATATATATATATATATATATATATATATATATATATATATATATATATATATATATATATATATATATATATATATATATATATATATATATATATATATATATATATATATATATATATATATATATATATATATATATATATATATATATATATATATATATATATATATATATATAGGTATTTTACATTTATTTTTACCTTTACTGTATAAACCCTCCCTGCACTATTAACAAACCACCCTTTACTTTATTAACAACAGCGTGCAAGCGTAAACTTATATGAAAGTGATAGGTAAATGTACCGTGAAGGAGGTGATGATGACGTTTACATACTCATATACATAGGTATTTTACATTTATTTTTACCTTTCCTGTATAATCCCTCCCTTAGACGATACAGAACACAGGAAGAGATGGGAAAGATCAAAAACTTGTTGCAAGAGGCAAGAAGGTTAAATGAGGAAAGAAATGAAGAAGAGAAGAAAAATTTTCATTTCAGAGTTCTTCCAGACAAAGGGGAGATAAAGAAGATAATGACAGAAGATCAGGGGATGGGGCCTCATTAAGATTGTTATACACAAATGCTGATGGATTAGCTGGTATGGTAGTAGAATTAAAAGATAGGATTCACAACAGTAAGGCAGATATAGTAGCAATTACAGAGACTAAGTTGAGTGAGGACATAAACAGTGTCACAGTTTTTCCTAAGGGTTTCAGAATACTAAGGGTTGAAAGATCTGAGAGGACTGGTGGAGGGATAGCACTGCTCATAAGTGAAAGGATTCAAGTTGAAGAAATAAACTTGGCTATAGAAAGTGAGTTCAATGAATTTCTTGTTTTTCGCATAAATACTGGGTCAGAGAGCATTATAATAACTGTTGTATACAACCCACCAAGGAACTAAAATAGGCTTGAAGTTTATGAGGAAAGTCATATAGGTACTATTGAAGTCATAAACTCAGTTAACATGGCACGGGAAAAAAAATGTAGGATTTTGATTATGGGAGACTTTAATCATATAGAGATAGATTGGATAAATCTTGACCCACACAGTAGTGAGGACTCATTCGGGGCAAGATTCCTAGATTGCGTACAAGGGAATTTCCTACACCAACATGTAATGGAACCAACAAGGGCCAGGGGTGGGGATGAGCCATCACTACTTGATCTAGTGTTCACAGATAATGTGTTGGATATTGAAAAAAATGAGTATGATCCACCACTTGGAAAGAGTGACCACTGTGTGTTGTTGATGGAGTATATCATTGAAGATATTTTTCTTGAGAGTAGAGGCACTGAGGACATCAGGAGGAATTATCCGAAAGGAGATTACATCAAACTGAATGGGCTTTTTGCCGTTATTGACTGGAGAACCTTATTTTACAACAAATCTGTACAAGAAATGTATGACATCTTTTGTGAGAAATATGGGAAGATAGTAGATTGCTGCATACCTGTCACCAAAGTAGGTGTAATTCATGCCAGAGAGAAATGGTTCGATAAAGGGTGTAAAAGAGCTAAGGAGTGGAGAGACAAATGCTGGAAAAGGTATAGGAGGAGAAAAAACATAAATGCCTGGCAAACCTACAAAAGAGCAAGAAATGACTACCTAAGTAAAAGGAGAGAGGCAGAGAGGGACATCAGCAGGAAGACTAAAGAAAATCCCAAGCTTTTCCACAGCTTTATCAGAGGAAAACTGAAGGTAAAAGAACAGGTTTTAAGGCTAAAGAGAGCGGATGGAAGCATCACTGAGACGGATGAAGAGATCTGCAAAGAATTGAACAAGGAGTTTCAGTCAGTATTTACAGTAGAAAATACCCCACCCCCTCAGATTGCAGTGATAGAAGCTCAAGGGCCGGTATTAGAGAACATCAACCTTACAGCCACAGAGGTATGCAAAGCGCTGATGGATTTAGATGTTCATAAAGCTACAGGTCCTGATTACATATCCCCTCATGTGCTTAAAAAATGCGCAAACTCAATATCAGTGGCAGTAAGTATCATATTTAAAAAGTCACTGGAGTCAGGGGAGATTCCAAGATGCTGGAAACAAGCAAATGTGATACCTATATTCAAAAAGGGAAGGAGGGATACGGCTCTGAACTATAGACCAGTTTCCTTGACCAGCATAGTTTGCAAAGTTATGGAGAAACTACTAAGGAAACATATCTCTCTTCACTTGGAACCCTTCAACTTTTTGTCAGTGAGGCAACATGGCTTCAGAGAAGGTAGATCAACAGTAACAAACTTATTAGAATTTTATGATGAGGTAAGCCGAATCTTACAGGAAAGAGAGGGCTGGGCAGATTGCATATTCCTAGACTTACAGAAAGCATTTGACACTGTTCCACATGGGAGACTTATTAGGAAGCTGCAATCAATGGCTAGAATAGGTGGAAATGTTTTGGAATGGATACAAACTTAGAAGGAAGGGAACAGAGGGTTAGAGTAAGACACTCAGTGTCTGAATGGAGAAGAGTTAGTAGTGGAGTTCCACAGGGTTCAGTTTTAGGGCCACTTTTGTTCCTTGTATATGTAAATGACCTACCAGAGTCTGTAAATTCATTCATGAATATGTTTGCAGATGATGCAAAGATTGTGAAGAAAGTAAAAAACGAGAACAATGGTAGAGAACTTCAGGAGGATCTAAATAATCTGCATGAGTGGTCAGAAAAGTGGCTAATGAAATTCAATACTTCAAAATGTAAGGTAATGAGAATGGGTACAAGTGCAAGAAGGCCCAAGCTTGACTACTCGGTGGCTGGAGTACAACTTCAAGAGACAGAAAATGAGAGAGATCTAGGAGTAAACATACTGGCAGATTTGTCTCCAGAAATACATATAAATGGCATAGTAAGGGCAGCATATGCATTCTTATCAAATGTAAGGGTAGCCTTCAGGCACATGGACAAGGAAATGTTCAGAAATATTTATGTAACTTATGTGAGGCCAAAACTCGAATATGCAGCCCCCTTTTGGAATCCGCACTTGAAAAAGCACATAGCTAAGCTTGAGAAAGTTCAAAAACATACCACGAAACTGGTGCCAGAAATACGCAATCTCAGTTATGATGAGAGGCTGAGGGAATTAGACTTACCATCACTCGAAGCTAGAAGAGTGAGGGGGGATATGGTGAGAGTCTTTAAATTCCTTCATGGTTATGATAGAGTGGATAGGGATCGATATTTTGATATGGCTGGCTCTAGAACTAGAGGTCATAGTTTGAAGCTTCGTAAGAAAACTTGTTTGCAGGATGTAAGGAAATACTTTTTCAGTGTAAGAGTAGTTGATAATTGGAATTGGCTAAGCGAGGAGGTAGTTAATGCTATCTCAATCCATAGTTTTAAGGACAGGTATGATAAGTATGACTAAGTATAAAATGGAAGCGATGAGGAGACGGGAAGATACGAGCTTTGGGCTCTTTCCCGTAAACACAATTAGGTAATCACAATTAGGTAATCACATACATACATGCACACACATACATACATACATCACTTACCATCACTCGAAGCTAGAAGAGTGGGGGGGGATATGGTGACAGTCTTTAAATTCCTTCATGGTTATGATAGAGGGGATAGGGATCGATATTTTGATATGGCTGGCTCTAGAACTAGAGGTCATAGTTTGAAGCTTGGTAAGAAAACTTCTTCGCAGGATGTAAGGAAATACTTTTTCAGTGTAAGAGTAGTTGATAATTGGAATTGGCTAAGCGAGGAGGTAGTTAATGCTATCTCAATCCATAGTTTTAAGGACAGGTATGATAAGTATGACTAAGTATAAAATGGAAGCGATGAGGAGACGGGAAGATACGAGCTTTGGGCTCTTTCCCGTAAACACAATTAGGTAATCACAATTAGGTAATCACATACATATACACACACACTTTTGCGAGTTTCAATAACACAATTTTGAAAAAACGATGTTTGAAATAAATTTCAATAAATTTTTCTATGAAAGTTTAGGATGCTTCATTTACATAATATTAAAATTGCATTGATGGATTATATTGAATTTATTCTCAAAATTACCAAATACATAGCCTTAAATACGATTTTATGCAAAATATAGTTTGTTGAGTGTCGCGAAACAACAGTCACATGGCATTACAGGACTGTATACATATATATCAAGCTAATGGTTTTATTTATTTACTTGTTTATGTATTTGGTTATTTGAAGGAATTAAATTTATTTATTTCACAAAATTACCAAATACATAACTGTAAATGCAATCTTTATGCAAAAAGAGTTTGTCGATATTGGTGAAAGAATAGTCACACAGCATTGCTGTATGCGTATATATTAAGTCAATGGTTTTGTTTATTTATTTGTGTATGTATTTGGTTATTTCAAAGAATTAGGATTTATTGTATATACAAATTACCAAATATAAATTTTGGAGGAAGAGAGAAACCAAAAGAACAGCATAATTAGATCAATAAGAATGTTTTTTTTTAAGAGAAGTGCCAGTGTAATGGCATTGTTTTACAATCTCTCACCCGCCATATTGTTTATTGTGGTCATTTGCTGTGAGTACAGACTTTCAACATTAAGATGTTATTAGTGCTTTGTCTGAATAACCAGCATCATCAGCACATCCCAGTGAGCCTCCTGTTGATTCAGGAGAAAGCAAAAAGATAGTTTAAATCCGTATATATGGGAAAGGGGGAGAAGAAGCGTGGTGCACTTGATCTTGTGCTCATTCGCTGGTGTAAAGCTGTTCGACCCCTAGTTGGATATGGGGCAAAAGTTATCCAGATTAAAGCCAACCACAGTAGTAAAGATTAGTAATACTGTATAGTGTACTTTTACTTTTTTATGTATTAGATTAAGAACTTAGATTATTTATCTATGTTTTAGAGTATTTATTTATAGCATTGGTGGGGGACCTTGGTTCAAATTTAAATTTTCCGACTCGTCGAATTCTAGCTTAAGGTCGCTGTCAGGAACGGAATCCTGACGAAAATCGGGGACCCCCTGTATATATATACTGTATATACAGGGGTTCCTCAGTTTATGATGTCCTCGACTTACGATGTTTCATGGTTATGATACAGCTCCCATAAATTATTTTCCTTCTTGGTTTACAATGTCCTCTAGCTACGATGTTTCATGGTTACAACACATCTCCCATAAATTATGTTGCTACTTTTTTGGTAATTTTTAGCCTGTATTATGTCCCCCAAGCATAAAGTAGATTGTTCTGATGGCAGAAGAATATATATATATATATATATATATATATATATTATATATATATATATATATATATATATATATATATATATATATATATATATATATATATATATATATATTATATATATATATATATTATATATATTATATATATACAGTAATCCCTCGCTATATCACGATTCACCTTCTGCGAATTCAGTGCATCGCGGACTTTTTTGGCGAGCTTATGTATTTTATATCTCAGATTTTCTGGGTATATCACGGGAATCCACGATATGTTGAAATATTAAAATTTCCAGTATTTTCATTATGTTGTTGATAAAAAAAAAAGTATTTCCTAGCCTTAGAATAATAAAACAGTAAAAATTAGTAAAAAATATAAATTTAAACATGTAACTCACTGTATTGCATTGTATAAAATACGTTACCGATATCAGCGTTTCGGAAAATGCATAGGGTCGCACCTATGTGAGATAGTACGTATTAAAATTTCCAGTATTTTCATTATTTTGTTGATAAAAAAAAGTATTTCCTAGCCTAAGAATAATAAAACAGTAATAAATAGTTAAAAAATATAAATTTAAACATGTAACTCACAGTATTGCATCATATAAAATACGATACCGGTATCGGCGTGTTGGAAAACGCAAAGGGTCGCACCTACATGAGATAGTACATATTAAAATTTCCAGTATTTTCTATTTTATCGATAAAAAAAGTATTTCCTAGCCTAAGAAACTTAAAACAGTAAAAAATAGTAAAAAACATAAATTTAAACATGTAACTCACAGTATTGCATCATATAAAATATGATACCGGTATCGGCGTCTTGGAAAACGAAAAGGGTCGCACCTACGTGAGATAGTACACGGGATGCTACTGGCTGAAGGTGGCTGATGGGTGGGCGACAACGAATCACAGAATTTTGTTCTGTATACTGGGGTCTGATTGGCTTTTTGATTGAAGCTTGATTCTCCCAGCATCTTCCATTGTCTCGCCTCACCCTTTCAGTTACTTACGTGTGCGCCTTTCTCGATGTGCCTCTTTTAATACGTTGTGCTTGTTTTTTTTTTGTGAAACTTTTGATTGTGTATTGTATTTCAACCCCTGCAATGCCTCCCAAGCATCCTTCATCTTCTAAGGCTTCTGGTAGTGAGCCTAAGTGGCAGATGTTGACCATAGCAGATAAGGTAAAACTGTTAGATATGCTGAAGGAAGGAAGAAGTTTCTCGGCTGTCGGCCGCCATTGGCTGTGCAGTATGTAATCGTGATCATCACGTTATTCAGGGTAAGCTTACCTATCACGTTCATATAGCTTTAAGCTTGTGCGCTGTTATTTATGGTAAACTTACCTGTTACACTCATATAAATTTATGCTTGCGCGCTGTTATTAATAAAGTAAAGGGTGAGTTGTTAATAATGCAGGGAGGATTTATACAGTAAAGGTAAAAATAAATGTAATATACCTGTAATAAATATGCTACTTCGCGGATTTTCATCTTTCGCGGGTGGTCCCGGAACCGAACCCCCGCGATAAACGATGGATCACTGTACTACCAAATTACATGAATATATATACAAAGACTGTAATATTTAGTATAGCGCACAGATTGAAAAGAAAAACAGAACGCAGAAATGCTTGAAATTATCATCCTTTACATGGCTCCATCAAAAGCTCTAGGTATTTTCAGAATACATTTGTTCTTTACCATTAGATGTTGCCCTAATAAAGTCTGCAGTCTTCAGTATTCATATATGGGAATAATAATAAGAAAGCTGACCAAATGATTTACTTCTCATTTGCAAGACTGTTCGTCTCATCATTACATAAGGAATAAATACTAGATCTCGATAATAAGTAAAAATTTATAGTAAAATACACGAACACCACATAAAGAAAGGTATCTTTCACACCTTTTTTTTTTCAAACTTGACTCAGAGACCAGTACTCTCTACCATACAGTACTATCGGGACAAATGCCCCCTCTTTCAATCTAATATTGACCTTGCTCGGTGCAGATCTTTGCATCTATACTCTCCTCAGTACCCAACAGTAACTCTACTGCTTCTTCCACTTATCTATCAGTCAATGTTATATCCAAGGATAGTAACTCTAATATTTTTTTTCATATACAGAATACACTATATCTTGCGAAATTGCCACAACTTTTAAGTAAAGGAATGAAAAATCGTACTAATGTTTTTATTTTCACAATGGCTCATATACTCCTTCAGTTTTACTTGAAGAGTTAAACCACTATTTTGTGAGTGATGTTTCATCTCACTCTTTGATTGTTATTTAATAATTCTTCAGTGAATTCATGAGCTAACTAGAGATAAATATCAATACTCTTTAGCAAAGTAGACCAGAAGTAATTATGTCTTCATTATTAGTATTTTTAACATTCACGCTAGAAAGAAAGGGAGGTCCGACTCTCATATCTATCTACGTTTTGTAGTCAAAGGCTTCAGTACTATTTTTTGGATATTAGTAATTCCTAAGTACAGTAATTTTAATTACAAGAAGGACCGCCTAGAATTTGCCCATTATATTATGTGTATGAAAGACCTAAGTATATGTGACATTGTTACTTTATGTAATACACCAGTATGTACAACAATAATAGTTTGTATTAAGATATTATTTAGATGTGCAATTGAACTTTTAAATTTTTTAATATTTTTTTTTAAAATGAGATGCTATAGCCTGATGAGCAAGCAAAGTGGCCACTACTGCAGAAAAAAGAATTGGTGGATCAGGTCTTAAACATACCCGGCTTCCTTTGACAGATGTGTCCTGCCATTAAACTGTTTTTTGAAGGAAGAATTCCCTGTCTAATCCCTTTTAGTAGTCTCTTACGAAATTGATATGCTCATGCTAATATTTAGTAAAAAGAAATTTGAATCATCAGTAATAAAGTAAGTAAAGGATAAATTTTAGATGAGTCCTGGATTATATAAATTAAATGTTTTAATAAGTGGAGAAATTATTTATATATTCAAATATGGATAAAAACTGTTCTATATAATTGATATTGTAAGCGTTTATAATGAAAAGAGTGTTGTAATTAAGTTTGAAAAATTCTGTTTGGCTTAAATAAGTAATTTTATATGAATGTTTTTATAAAGAGAATTCCAGAAATTTTGTTTGATCACACCAGAATCTTATATGGGGCAATTTTTTAAAGTTGTGAAAATTTATTGTTAGGATTCTTTTGGTTATTTTGATATATAACCCTCTTAATTTTTATAACATATGATATTTTTCATTTTATTAGTTAGATTATGGTAACTATATTGGCGAATGAACTGTTGAGCTGTGACACTTTTGTAATTTAGATTATTACGAACTTTATTTTTTTTCAAATACCTTTTTAATAATTGTTTAAAATGTAGTTCTATTCATATTCTGATATTTTCCTTGAAACTACTATATATTGTATTTTTAATCAGCCTTAGGATGTATATTTGAAGTTTATAAAAACACTAGTTCCTCTGCTGTTTTCTTTGTTATCCCTGTGGCTCTTTGCATACATTTTGTCGAGTGCATGCTCACATAACCTAGAACCTGGCTAGAGATAAGCGGGGTAGGGCACTGTGTCTCATGCAGTGGAGATCTAATTATCAGTGCACGAGAGATAGTGTTTGCTTATTATCCAATGTGGTTCTTATTGGCTGTCTGCAATATTGAAACTAAAGAATTGTACTAAATCATCATCAGTAGCACTATGCATCATATTTGAAAAGTCGCTGAAATCTGGGAAGATTCCAAGCTGAAGGTTTTTTGAACTTAAATTGGTCTGTCCAGGACAGTTCGATGTTAAGTCTTCCTTCAGTTACGGTTCTTTTTCTATGCCTACAGCTACACTGAATATTCTTGAATATTCATCACACATGTTTTATTATCCCTTCACATCTGACAAGTTATTACGCTCTCCATCTCTTTCTCTTTATGTACTCTTCGTGCCCAGGCCCGATGAGGGCTGTTTTATTTTATAATTTTTTTTGGCCCGTCCTGGTGTCACAATCATAAAAAAAAAAAAAAAAAATGATGGAAACGAACAAATGTAATACCTATCTTCAAAAAGGGTGAAAAGGACACAGCTCTAACTATAGGCCAGTTCCTTGACCAACTTAGTTTGCAAAGCTATGGAGAAACTACTGAGAAAACATACTTTTCTTCACTTGGTGTCCCTCAACTTGTCAGTGAGAAAACATGGCTTTAAAGATGGCAGGTCCACAGTAACAAACTTTTTAGAAGTTTATGACGAAAGAAGTCAGATTTTACAAGAAAGAGATGGCTGGGCATTTAGCTTATTGAGATTTTCAGAAGGTATTTTATACAGTCCCACTTGGGAGACTTGATTAGTTGACACTTACGGGAAGAAGAAGTGGGAATATTTTGAGTTATTAAAAGCTTACTTAGAAAGATGAGAACTGAGAGCCAAAGTATGGCACTCAGTGTCTGACTAAGAATGGTTAGCAGTAGGGCTCTACAGGGATCAGTGATAAAGATAATTTCATGTTTAAATGACCTACAGGAGTTTTTTAAGTACATTTTTGAATATTTTTGAAGATGATACAAAGTTAATGAAGAGAGTAAAAGACGAGAACAATTGTAGAGAACTTCAGGAAGCTGTAAATAGTCTGCAGTAGTCAGATAAGTGCTAATTATATTTAATACTTCATAATGTAAGGTAGTGAGAAGGAGCAAGAGTGCAAGAAGGCCCAAATTTGGATACTCTGTAGCAGACATGGAGCTTCAAAGGCAGGGATTGAAATAGATATAGTTTTAAATGTAATGACAGATTCATCCCCAGAAATACATGTATATTGGATAGAAAAATCTTTTTGCTTTCCTAGCAATTGTAAGGGAGTTCCTTAGGGAAATGGCCTACACAACTTTTCAGAATTTTATATGTAATCTATGTGAGGCCAAAGCTTGAGTATGGACCACCCCTTTCGGAATCCGCATTTAAAAAAGCACGTAAATAAATTGGGAAAGGTGCAAAGGCAAGTTACGGAGATAAACAATCTCAGTTTTGAGTAAAAAGCTGAATGAATGAGACTTACCATCTGTTGAAAGAAGAGGGGGATATGGTGAGAATTTTAAAATTCCTTATGAATATGACCGAGTTCACAGGGAACGATACTTTGATAGGGGTGGCTCTACAACTAGTGGTCATAGTTTGAATCTTTGTAAGAAAATTTCTCTGCAGAATGTAAGTACGTTTTTTAGTGTAAGAATAGTTAATGATTGGAATTCGCTGAGCGTGTAAGCAGTGGATGCTAAATGTATTCATGGTGTTAAGGACATATATCCCAAGTACCACTGAACAAATAAAGTAAAACGATCAGGAGAAGGGAAACTACGTATATAGGGCTCTTTCCCATAAGCACAATTAGGTAATTACAGAACGAAGGAAACAACTAAAATTACCTTACTTAATCTTACTCTACAGATCTGCAAATACTATGGTAATCTTAAAAAGCTGGTTGCCCATCACATATAAGTGAGAAATGTTACATGTACAACTTTCTGAATATTATAATACTGCTAATACTGAATTTCTAGTGATTGTCTATACAGTATATTTATGTTATCTTGGAGTTCGTTTTGCATGGGATTACAACGCTGTTCCTTTAATAATTTTGAATATTCAGTATTACCTATGCTCATAATATTTGACATTGTTGTATCGACACCGATTCTTGAAAGCAGGCTCTATATTCCACAAGAGATCTCATGGCAACAGACACCATATTAATAGTGCTCCTCGTGAATACAATGGAGTTAATTAAGGCTCAAATAATTAATGGAAGATGTTTTTATAAGAAAATACTTTTGTAACCAACTAATTTATTTTTTTTTTCTTTTGTAATACTGTATTCTGTAAAAAAAAAAATATATTACAATGCTCTTGATAATGAAATAAAACTTAAGAGTAGTCAATAAAAGTAAACTTAATAGACAAGTAAATAATTTAGTGATAAAAAAACAAAACCAAGAGAAATATCGTTACCTATGCATCACGTGTCAAGAACTACGAGGCTGAGGAAACAAATTGGCTTTGTTATATAAGCAAATGACTGACTTTGTGAAAACAACATTGATTTTATGAATACAAGAGTAGTGGTAGATGACACTCTGTTGGGCCTTTCACGGTTAAATAACAAGAAAATGAAACTGTAAGGTAGCTAAACGGTACTCAACATAAAAGGAAGTTTTTCACTTCGTTAAATGACATAGGATACCGTAAAGTTTTGGAGGACAAGACAATGATAGTATGAAAAATCAATATAAAAATGCTATTCACTTAATTCGAGTAATATTCTTTTCCTCTCCTGACAATGCATTCGTTCCTAATCCCTTGACAACAATTACTATAAAACCTTTGAACCATAGTTATTGGGTAACTGCCTCTCAGACGTCGAAGTGATTCTCTATAATGACTACAACATATTGTACGACTATCTACAGTTAATTACTAAAATCTCTATGTATTGATGCTATAGGAATATGGAAGAGGTAGCTAGGTTGTGGTCAACACGACCCCACTGACCTAACGCACTTCATCGGAGAGAGGAACTTTGAAAGGTGTTTCTGAAAGGACAACAGGTAACTCTTAACTTCTTAGATGTAGATTATTATCCTTAAGCAGTCTTGCGTATTTTACTGCATAGAATGGTAACGTTTTAGTATATCACGTAATGATATCATCTAAGTCGTTTGCAAATTAGTCATAATATATACAGTACTGCCTAAAATGGCCCGTATTAATATTACAGGGCTGTTAATTGCAGTTTAACATTGAATACGAAACATTTTACTTACGAAAACGTGAATACTATTGCGTTCCTGACGGCAAAGTGCTATTTTCGTCGAAAAAGATTTTACTATGCTGAGCTCTTCAAGAAGATAAAAAACACTTCGCATCAAAGACTAGTACAGTGGTAACGCGCTGGCCACGCATTCGCGAGGGCGACAGATCGAGCATCGTCCAGGCAAGAGAGTTTAAGCTGTTTACTGTGAAGGTTACTGCTGTGGCTGGTCACCACAGTGGGGGACTGGGGCTTGCACCAGCAGATGCCCGCCAGAACAGGGGCGACGCCTCTGATAGGAGAGCTAAAAAACAACAAACATTAACTTCAACTTTAACAATGATCAGAATACAAATTGTAAAACTGTAATTTGCAATACTGATTTTTGTGTTCATATATATTTAGACTATCTCCATGGAGTAAAGAGACAACGGAATATATGATTTTAATTTGTATATTATTTAACATATACTGTACTGATATCCATCCAGTCTTTTATTGACTGTGTTCTTTAAATGCAAAAGTTTTTGGAAAACTTGACATAATATATATTATGCTAACTCGGAAGCTTATATGTAATAGAGTAGGGAAAAAAAATAAAAATAAAATAAAATAAATAAA
>JAXCGZ010017298.1:80000-85613 GCA_037179515.1 Halocaridina rubra | reverse complement strand
CACACAAACACCACTGTGTGTTGTTGATGGAGTATATCATTGAAGATATTCTTCCTGAGAGTAGAGGCACTGAGGACATGAGGAGGAACTATCCGAAAGGAGATTACATCAAAATGAATGAGCTTTTTGCAGTTCTTGACTGGAGAACCTTATTTTGCAACAAATCTGTACAAGAAATGTATGACATCTTTTGTGAGAAATATGGGAAGATAGTAGATTGCTGCATACCTGTCACCAAAGTAGGTGTAATTCATGCCAGAGAGAAATGGTTCGATAATGGGTGTAAAAGAGCTAAGGAGTGGAGAGACAAATGCTGGAAAAGGTATAGGAGGAGAAAAAACATAAATGCCTGGCAAACCTACAAAAGAGCAAGAAATGACTACCTAAGTAAAAGGAGAGAGGCAGAGAGAGACTATGAGAGGGACATCACCAGGAAGGCTAAAGAAAATCCCAAGCTTTTCCACAGCTTTATCAGAGGAAAACTGAAGGTAAAAGAACAGGTTTTAAGGCTAAAGAGAGCGGATGGAAGCATCACTGAGACGGATGAAGAGATCTGCAAAGAACTGAACAAGGAAGTTTCAGTCAGTATTTACAGTAGAAAATACCCCACCCCCTCAGATTGCAGTGATAGAAGCTCAAGGGCCGGTATTAGAGAACATCAACCTTACAGCCACAGAGGTATGCAAAGCGCTGATGGATTTAGATGTTCATAAAGCTACAGGTCCCGATGACATATCCCCTCATGTGCTTAAAAAATGTGCAAACTCAATATCAGTGGCACTAAGTATCATATTTAAAAAGTCACTGGAGTCAGGGGAGATTCCAAGATGCTGGAAACAAGCAAATGTGATACCTATCTTCAAAAAGGGAAGGAGGGATACGGCTCTGAACTATAGACCAGTTTCCTTGACCAGCATAGTTTGCAAAGTTATGGAGAAACTACTAAGGAAACATATCTCTCTTCACTTGGAATCCTTCAACTTTTTGTCAGTGAGGCAACATGGCTTCAGAGAAGGTAGATCAACAGTAACAAACTTATTAGAATTTTATGATGAGGTAAGCCAAATCTTACAGGAAAGAGAGGGCTGGGCAGATTGCATATTCCTAGACTTCCAGAAAGCGTTTGACACTGTTCCACATGGGAGACTTATTAGGAAGCTGCACTCAATGGCTAGAATAGGTGGAAATGTTTTGGAATGGATAAAAACTTACTTAGAAGGAAGGGAACAGAGGGTTAGAGTAAGACACTCAGTGTCTGAATGGAGAAGAGTTAGTAGTGGAGTTCCACAGGGTTCAGTTTTAGGGCCACTTTTGTTCCTTGTATATGTAAATGACCTAGCAGAGTCTGTAAATTCATTCATGAATATGTTTGCAGATGATGCAAAGATTGTGAAGAAAGTAAAAAACGAGAACAATGGTAGAGAACTTCAGGAGGATCTAAATAATCTGCATGAGTGGTCAGAAAAGTGGCTAATGAAATTCAATACTTCAAAATGTAAGGTAATGAGAATGGGTACAAGTGCAAGAGGGCCCAAGCTTGACTACTCGGTGGCTGGAGTACAACTTCAAGAGACAGAAAATGAGAGAGATCTAGGAGTAAACATACTGGCAGATTTGTCTCCAGAAATACATATAAATGGCATAGTAAGGGCAGCATATGCATTCTTATCAAATGTAAGGGTAGCCTTCAGGCACATGGACAAGGAAATGTTCAGAAATATTTATGTAACCTATGTGAGGCCAAAACTCGAATATGCAGCCCCCTTTTGGAATCCGCACTTGAAAAAGCACATAGCTAAGCTTGAAAAAGTTCAAAGACATGCCACGAAACTGGTGCCAGAAATACGCAATCTCAGTTATGATGAGAGGCTGAGGGAATTAGACTTACCATCACTCGAAGCTAGAAGATTGAGGGGGGATATGGTGACAGTCTTTAAATTCCTTCATGGTTATGATAGAGTGGATAGGGATCGATATTTTGATATGGCTGGCTCTAGAACTAGAGGTCATAGTTTGAAGCTTGGTAAGAGTGTAAGAGTAGTTGATAATTGGAATTGGCTAAGCGAGGAGGTAGTTAATGCTATCTCAATCCATAGTTTTAAGGACAGGTATGATAAGTATCACTAAGTATATAATGGAACCGATCAGGAGACGGGAAGATACGAGCTTTGGGCTCTTTCCCGTAAACACAATTAGGTAATCACAATTAGGTAATCACACACACACACACACACACACACACACACACACCACACACACACACACACACACACACACACACACACACAGAGTCAACTAGAATCTAGACTTTCTAAACAAGAAGATAAAAACAAACAGCTGAATGACAACCTAAAGGAATTAGATGTTAGTTCACTGCTCTCTTCTGAGAGAGACGAGATTGCTGCTTGGAATGTCCAGATTAAGGAAAACATTGAGCAGTTCAGAAAAGAGTTCCAGGAGCTGAATATGGAAAATGATGCCATGAAAACTTCCTTTGCTGATGCACTAAAAGGGAATGTGGCAGTAAAAGAGGCTGTAAAGGTGGTGGCACTGGAAAACATACAAACAGTTGACTATAAAGAGACAGTAATCGAAAAAATGAAAGACGTTGTGATGGAAAGGGCAAACCCACTCATCAGACAGGCACTTGATAAGGAGAAGACAGTGGTAATCTCAGGCATAAGCGAGTCCCAGGAACCAACATGGCAGGGGAGACTTGAAGAAAATAAAGCTAGGGTTGTAGACCTGATAAGAAAGCTTGGAGTAGTATGTGGTCCCGAGGATATTGTAAACATACACCAACTAGGTAAATATTCGAGGGAAGGAAAGCCGAGACCAACAAAAGTAACCTTTGAGAGAGGGGAAACATGTAGGGAAATATTGTTGAGAAAAAAAAGTCTAAAAGACCTTCAAGAATTCAAAGAAGTGTTCATTAGACAATACAGAACACAGGAAGAGATGGGAAAGATCAAAAACTTGTTGCAAGAGGCAAGAAGGTTAAATGATGAAAGAAATGAAGAAGAGAAGAAAAATTTTCATTACAGAGTTCTTCCAGACAAAGGGGAGATAAAGAAGATAATGACAGAAGATCAGGGGATGGGGCCTCATTAAGATTGTTATACACAAATGCTGATGGATTAGCTGGTAAGGCAGTAGAATTAAAAGATAGGATTCATAACAGTAAGGCAGATATAGTAGCAATTACAGAGACTAAGTTGAGTGAGGACATAAACAGTGTCACAGTTTTTCCTAAGGGTTTCAGAATACTAAGGGTTGAAAGATCTGAGAGGACTGGTGGAGGGATAGCACTGCTCATAAGTGAAAGGATTCAAGTCGAAGAAATAAACTTGGCTATAGAAAGTGAGTTCAAGGAATTTCTTGTTGCTCGCATAAATACTGGGTCAGAGAGCATTATAATAACTGTTGTATACAACCCACCAAGGAACCAAAATAGGCTATAAGTTTATGAGGAAAGTAATATAGGTACTATTGAAGTCATAAACTCAGTTGTTAACATGGCACGGGAAAAAAAATGTAGGATTTTGATTATGGGAGACTTTAATCATAAAGAGATAGATTGGATAAATCTTGACCCACACAGTGGTGAGGACTCATTCGGGGCAAGATTCCTAGATTGCGTACAAGGGAATTTCCTACACCAACATGTAATGGAACCAACAAGGGCCAGGGGTGGGGATGAGCCATCACTACTTGATCTAGTGTTCACAGATAATGTGTTGGATATTGAAAAAATTGAGTATGAACCACCAATTGGAAAGAGTGACCACTGTGTGTTGTTGATGGAGTATATCATTGAAGATATTCTTCCTGAGAGTAGAGGCACTGAGGACGAGGAGGAACTATCCGAAAGGAGATTACATCAAAATGAATGAGCTTTTTGCAGTTATTGACTGGAGAACCTTATTTTACAACAAATCTGTACAAGAAATGTATGACATCTTTTGTGAGAAATATGGGAAGATAGTAGATTGCTGCATACCTGTCACAAAGTAGGTGTAATTCATGCCAGAGAGAAATGGTTCGATAATGGGTGTAAAAGAGCTAAGGAGTGGAGAGACAAATGCTGGAAAAGGTATAGGAGGAGAAAAAACATAAATGCCTGGCAAACCTACAAAAGAGCAAGAAATGACTACCTAAGTAAAAGGAGAGAGGCAGAGAGAGATTATGAGAGGGACATCACCAGGAAGGCTAAGGAAAATCCCAAGCTTTTCCACAGCTTTATCAGAGGAAAACTGAAGGTAAAAGAACAGGTTTTAAGGCTAAAGAGAGCGGATGGAAGCATCACTGAAACGGATGAAGAGATCTGCAAAGAATTGAACAAGGAGTTTCAGTCAGTATTTACAGTAGAAAATACCCCACCCCCTCAGATTGCAGTGATAGAAGCTCAAGGGCCGGTATTAGAGAACATCAACCTTACAGCCACAGAGGTATGCAAAGCGCTGATGGATTTAGATGTTCATAAAGCTACAGGTCCCGATGACATATCCCCTCATGTGCTTAAAAAATGCGCAAACACAATATCAGTGGCACTAAGTATCATATTTAAGGAGTCACTGGAGTCGGGGGAGATTCCAAGATGCTGGAAACAAGCAAATGTGATACCTATCTTCAAAAAGGGAAGGAGGGATACGGCTCTGAACTATAGACCAGTTTCCTTGACCAGCATAGTTTGCAAAGTTATGGAGAAACTACTAAGGAAACATATCTCTCTTCACTTGGAATCCTTCAACTTTTTGTCAGTGAGGCAACATGGCTTCAGAGAAGGTAGATCAACAGTAACAAACTTATTAGAATTTTATGATGAGGTAAGCCAAATCTTACAGGAAAGAGAGGGCTGGGCAGATTGCATATTCCTAGACTTCCAGAAAGCGTTTGACACTGTTCCACATGGGAGACTTATTAGGAAGCTGCAATCAATGGCTAGAATAGGTGGAAATGTTTTGGAATGGATAAAAACTTACTTAGAAGGAAGGGAACAGAGGGTTAGAGTAAGACACTCAGTGTCTGAATGGAGAAGAGTTAGTAGTGGAGTTCCACAGGGTTCAGTTTTAGGGCCACTTTTGTTCCTTGTATATGTAAATGACCTACCAGAGTCTGTAAATTCATTCATGAATATGTTTGCAGATGATGCAAAGATTGTGAAGAAAGTAAAAAACGAGAACAATGGTAGAGAACTTCAGGAGGATCTAAATAATCTGCATGAGTGGTCAGAAAAGTGGCTAATGAAATTCAATACTTCAAAATGTAAGGTAATGAGAATGGGTACAAGTGCAAGAAGGCCCAAGCTTGACTACTCGGTGGCTGGAGTACAACTTCAAGAGACAGAAAATGAGAGAGATCTAGGAGTAAACATACTGGCAGATTTGTCTCCAGAAATACATATAAATGGCATAGTAAGGGCAGCATATGCATTCTTATCAAATGTAAGGGTAGCCTTCAGGCACATGGACAAGGAAATGTTCAGAAATATTTATGTAACCTATGTGAGGCCAAAACTCGAATATGCAGCCCCCTTTTGGAATCCGTACTTGAAAAAGCACATAGCTAAGCTTGAAAAAGTTCAAAGACATGCCACGAAACTGGTGCCAGAAA
>JAXCGZ010017298.1:62500-75000 GCA_037179515.1 Halocaridina rubra | reverse complement strand
TGATTTGCATACCTTTGTGGCTGAAAGGATGATGTTCTTTAATACCGGCCCATGAGCTTATATCTCTGAAATCTGAGGGGGTGGGGTATTTTCTACTGTAAATACTGACTGAAACTCCTTGTTCATTTCTATGCAGATCTCTTCATATGTTTCAGTGATGCTTCCATCTGCTTTCTTATGCTTTAAAACCTGTTCTTTTACGTTTAGTTTTTCTCTGATAAAGCTGTGGATAAGCTTGGGATTTTCTTGAGCATTCCTGTTGATGTCCCTTTCATAGTCTCTCTCTGCCTCTCCTATATTACTTAGGTAATCATTTCTTGCTCTTTTATAGGTCTGCCATGCATTTACGTTTTTTTCTCCTCCTATATCTTTTCCAGCATTTGTCTCTCCACTCCTTAGCTCTTTTACACTCATTGTTGAACCATTTCCCTCTGGTATGAATTACAACTACTTTTATGACAGGTATGCAGCAATCTACTATCTTCCCATAGTTTTCACAGAAGATGACATACATTTCATGTACAGATTTGTTGTTAAATAAGGTCCTCCAGTCAATAACTGCAAAAAGTTCATTCATTTTGATATAATCTCCTTTCGGATAGTTTTTCCTCGTGTCCTCAGTGCCTCTACTCTCAGGCAGAACATCTTCAATGATATACTCCATCAACAACAAGCAGTGGTCGCTCTTTCCAATTGGTGGTTCGTACTAAATTTTTTCAATATCCAACACGTTATCTGTGAATTCTAGATCAAGTAGCAATGGCTCATACCCACCACTGGCCCTCGTTGGATCCAGTACATGCTGGTGTAGGAAATTCCCTTGTATGCAATCTAGGAATCTTGCCCCGAATGAGTCCTTACCACTGTGTGGGTCAAGATTTATCCAATCTATCTCTTTAGAATATCCCATAATCTAAAGCCTACATTTTCTCTCCTGTGCAGTGTTAACAACTGAGTTTTTTACTTCAATAATACCTATATGACTTTCCTCATAAACTTCTAGCCTATGTTGGTTCCTTGATGGGCTATATACAACAATTTTTATAATGCTCTCTGACCCAGTATTTATGCGAGCAACAAGAAATTTCTTGAACTCACTTCCTATATCAAAGTTTATTTCTTCAACCTGAATCCTCTGTGAGTGTGTGTGTGTGTGTGTGTGTTTGTGTGTGTGTGTGTATATGTGTGTGATTACCTAATTGTGATTACCTAATTGTGTTTACGGGAAAGAGACCAAAGCTCGTATCTTCCCGTCTCCTGATCGGTTCCATTTTAGACTTAGTGATACTTATCATACCTGTCCTTAAAACTATGGATTGAGATAGCATTAACTACCTCCTCGCTTAGCGAATTCCAATTATCAACTACTCTTACACTGAAAAAGTATTTCCTTACATCCTGCAAAGAAGTTTTCTTACCAAGCTTCAAACTATGACCTCTAGTTCTAGAGCCAGCCATATCAAAATATCGATCCCTATCCACTCTATCATAACCATGAAGGAATTTAAAGACTGTCACCATATCCCCCCTCACTCTTCTAGCTTCGAGTGATGGTAAGTCTAATTCCCTCAGCCTCTCATCATAACTGAGATTGCGTATTTCTGGCACCAATTTCGTGGCATGTCTTTGAACTTTTTCAAGCTTAGCTATGTGCTTTTCCAAGTGCGGATTCCAAAAGGGGGCTGCATATTCGAGTTTTGGCCTCACATAGGTTACATAAATATTTCTGAACATTTCCTTGTCCATGTGCCTGAAGGTTACCATCACATTTGATAAGAAGGCATATGCTGCCCTTACTATGCCATTTATATGTATTTCTGGAGACAAATCTGCCAGTATGTTTACTCCTAGATCTCTTTCATTTTCTGTCTCTTGAAGTTGTACTCCAGCCACCGAGTAGTCAAGCTTGGGCCTTCTTGAACTTGTACCCATTCTCATTACCTTACATTTTGAAGTATTGAATTTCATTAGCCACTTTTCTGACCACTCATGCAGATTATTTAGATCCTTCTGAAGTTCTCTACCATTGTTCTCGTTTTTTACTTTCTTCACAATCTTTGCATCATCTGCAAACATATTCATGAATGAATTTACAGACTCTGCTAGGTCATTTACATATACAAGGAACAAAAGTGGCCCTAAAACTGAACCCTGTGGAACTCCACTACTAACTCTTTTCCATTCAGACACTGAGTGTCTTACTCTAACCCTCTGTTCCCTTCCTTCTAAGTAAGTTTTTATCCATTCCAAAACATTTCCACCTATTCTAGCCATTGATTGCAGCTTCCTAATAAGTCTCCCATGTGGAACAGTGTCAAACGCTTTCTGGAAGTCTAGGAATATGCAATCTGCCCAGCCCTCTCTTTCCTGTAAGATTAGACTTACCTCATCATAAAATTCTAATAAGTTTGTTACTGTTGATCTACCTTCTCTGAAGCCATGTTGCCTCACTGACAAAGAGTTGAAGGATTCCAAGTGAAGAGAGATATGTTTCCTTAGTAATTTCTCCATAAATTTGCAAACTATGCTGGTCAAGGAAACTGGTCTATAGTTCAGAGCCGTATCCCTCCTTCCCTTTTTGAAGATAGGTATCACATTTGCTTGTTTCCAGCATCTTGGAATCTCCTCTGACTCCAGTGACTTTTTAAATATGATACTTAGTGCCACTGATATTGAGTTTGCGCATTTTTTAAGTACATGAGGGGATATGTCATCAGGACCTTAGCTTTATGAACATCTAACTCCATCAGCGCTTTGCATACCTCTGTGGCTGTAAGGTTGATGTTCTCTAATACCGGCCCTTGAGCTTCTATCTCTGCAATCTGAGGGGGCGGGGTATTTTCTACTATTAATACTGACTGAAACTCCTTGTTCATTTCTTTGCAGATCTCTTCATCCGTCTCAGTGATGCTTCCATCCGCTCTCTTTAACCTTAAAACCTGTTCTTTTACCTTCAGTTTTCCTCTGATAAAGCTGTGGAAAGGCTTGGGATTATCTTCAGCCTTCCTAGCGATGACCCTCTCATAGTTTATCTCTGCCTCTCTTCTTTTACTAGGTAGTCATTTCTTGCTCTTTTGTAGGTTTTCCAGGCATTTGTGTTTTTTCTCCTCCTATACCTTTTCCAGCATTTGTCTCTCCACTCTTTAGCTCTTTTACACTCATTATCGAACCATTTTTCTCTGGCATGAATTACACCTACTTTGGTGTGTGTGTGTGTGTGTATGTGTATACTTACCTAATTGTACTTACCTAATTGTGTTTACGGGAAAGAGCCCAAAGCTCGTATCTTCCCGTCTCCACATCGGTTCCATTTTATACTTAGTGATCCTTATCATACCTGTTCTTAAAACTATGGCTTGAGATAGCATTAACTACCTCCTCGCTTAGCCAATTCCAATTATCAACTACTCTTACACTGAAAAAGTATTTCCTTACATCCTGCAAAGAAGTTTTCTTACCAAGCTTCAAACTATGACCTCTAGTTCTAGAGCCAGCCATATCAAAATTTCGATACCTATCCACTCTATCATAACCATGAAGGATTTTAAATACTGTCACCATATCCCCCCTCAATATTCTAGCTTCCAGTGATGGTAAGTCAAATACCCTCAGCCTCTCATCATAACTGAGATTGCGTACTTCTGGCACCAGTTTCGTGGCATGTCTTTGAACTTTTTCAAGCTTAGCTATGTGCTTTTTCAAGTGTGGATTCCAAAAGGTGTGTGTGATTACCTAATTGTGATTACCTAATTGTGTTTACGAGAAAGAGCCCAAAGCTCGTATCTTCCCGTCTCCTCATCGGTTCCATTTTAGACTTAGTGATACTTATCATACCTGTCCTTAAAACTATGGATTGAGATAGCATTAACTACCTCCTCGCTTAGCCAATTCCAATTATCAACTACTCTTACACTGAAAAAGTATTTCCTTACATCCTGCAAAGAAGTTTTCTTACCAAGCTTCAAACTATGACCTCTAGTTCTAGAGCCAGCCATATCAAAATATCGATCCCTATCCACTCTATCATAACCATGAAGGAATTTAAAGACTGTCACCATATCCCCCCTCACTCTTCTAGCTTCGAGTGATGGTAAGTCTAATTCCCTCAGCCTCTCATCATAACTGAGATTGCGTATTTCTGGCACCAGTTTCGTGGCATGACTTTGAACTTTTTCAAGCTTAGCTATGTGCTTTTTCAAGTGCGGATTCCAAAAGGGGGCTGCATATTCGAGTTTTGGCCTCACATAGGTTACATAAATATTTCTGAACATTTCCTTGTCCATGTGCCTGAAGGCTACCCTTACATTTGATAAGAATGCATATGCTGCCCTTACTATGCCATTTATATGTATTTCTGGAGACAAATCTGCCAGTATGTTTACTCCTAGATCTCTCTCATTTTCTGTCTCTTGAAGTTGTACTCCAGCCACCGAGTAGTCAAGCTTGGGCCTTCTTGCACTTGTACCCATTCTCATTCCCTTACATTTTGAAGTATTGAATTTCATTAGCCACTTTTCTGACCACTCATGCAGATTATTTAGATCCTCCTGAAGTTCTCTACCATTGTTCTCGTTTTTTACTTTCTTCACAATCTTTGCATCATCTGCAAACATATTCATGAATGAATTTACAGACTCTGCTAGGTCATTTACATATACAAGGAACAAAAGTGGCCCTAAAACTGAACCCTGTAGAACTCCACTACTAACTCCTCTCCATTCAGACACTGAGTGTCTTACTCCAACCCTCTGTTCCCTTCCTTCTAAGTAAGTTTTTATCCATTCCAAAACATTTCCACCTATTCTAGCCATTGATTGCAGCTTCCTAATAAGTCTCCCATGTGGAACAGTGTCAAACGCTTTCTGGAAGTCTAGGAATATGGAATCTGCCCAGCCCTCTCTTTCCTGTAAGATTTGGCTTACCTCATCATAAAATTCTAATAAGTTTGTTACTGTTGATCTACCTTCTCTGAAGCCATGTTGCCTCACTGACAAAAAGTTGAAGGATTCCAAGTGAAGAGAGATATGTTTCCTTAGTAGTTTCTCCATAACTTTGCAAACTATGCTGGTCAAGGAAACTGGTCTATAGTTCAGAGCCGTATCCCTCCTTCCCTTTTTGAAGATAGGTATCACATTTGCTTGTTTCCAGCATCTTGGAATCTCCCCCGACTCCAGTGACTCCTTAAATATGATACTTAGTGCCACTGATATTGTGTTTGCGCATTTTTTAAGCACATGAGGGGATATGTCATCAGGACCTGTAGCTTTATGAACATCTAAATACATCAGCGCTTTGCATACCTCTGTGGCTGTAAGGTTGATGTTCTCTAATACCGGCCATTGAGCTTCTATCACTGCAATCTGAGGAGGTGGGGTATTTTCTACTGTACATACTGACTGAAACTCCTTGCTCAATTCCTTGCAGATCTCTTCATCCGTCTCAGTGATGCTTCCATCCGCTCTCTTTAGCGTTAAAACCTGTTCTTTTACCTTCAGTTTTCCTCTGATAAAGCTGTGGAAAAGCTTGGGATTTTCTTTAGCCTTCCTGGTGATGTCCCTCTCGTAGTCTCTCTCTGCCTCTCTCCTTTTACTTAGGTAGTCATTTCTTGCTCTTTTGTAGGTTTGCCAGGCATTTATGTTTTTTCTCCTCCTATACCTTTTCCAGCATTTGTCTCTCCACTCCTTAGCTCTTTTACACCCATTATCGAACCATTTCTCTCTGGCATGAATTACACCTACTTTGGTGACAGGTATGCAGCAATCTACTATCTTCCCATATTTCTCACAAAAGATGTCATACATTTCTTGTACAGATTTGTTGCAAAATAAGGTTCTCCAGTCAATAACTGCAAAAAGCTCATTCATTTTGATGTAATCTCCTTTCCGATAGTCCCTCCTCATGTCCTCAGTGCCTCTACTCTCAGGAAGAATATCTTCAATGAAATACTCCATCAACAACACACAGTGGTCACTCTTTCCAATTGGTGGTTCATACTCAATTTTTTCAATATCCAACACATTATCTGTGAACACTAGATCAAGTAGTGATGGTGTGTGTGATTACCTAATTGTGATTACCTAATTGTGTTTACGGGAAAGAGCCCAAAGCTCGTATCTTCCCGTCTCCTGATCGGTTCCATTTTATACTTAGTGATACTTATCATACCTGTCCTTAAAACTATGGATTGAGATAGCATTAACTACCTCCTCGCTTAGCCAATTCCAATTATCAACTACTCTTACACTGAAAAAGTATTTCCTTACATCCTGCGAAGAAGTTTTCTTACCAAGCTTCAAACTATGACCTCTAGTTCTAGAGCCAGCAATATCAAAATATCGATCCCTATCCACTCTATCATAACCATGAAGGAATTTAAAGACTGTCACCATATCCCCCCTCACTCTTCTAGCTTCGAGTGATGGTAAGTCTAATTCCCTCAGCCTCTCATCATAACTGAGATTGCGTATTTCTGGCACCAGTTTCGTGGCATGTCTTTGAACTTTTTCAAGCTTAGCTATGTGCTTTTTCAAGTGCGGATTCCAAAAGGGGGCTGCATATTCGAGTTTTGGCCTCACATAGGTTACATAAATATTTCTGAACATTTCCTTGTCCATGTGCCTGAAGGCTACCCTTACATTTGATAAGAATGCATATGCTGCCCTTACTATGCCATTTATATGTATTTCTGGAGACAAATCTGCCAGTATGTTTACTCCTAGATCTCTCTCATTTTCTGTGTGTGTGTGATTACCTAATTGTGATTACCTAATTGTGTTTACGGGAAAGAGCCCAAAGCTCGTATCTTCCCGTCTCCTCATCGGTTCCATTTTATACTTAGTGATACTTATCATACCTGTCCTTAAAACTATGGATTGAGATAGCATTAACTACCTCCTCGCTTAGCCAATTCCAATTATCAACTACTCTTACACTGAAAAAGTATTTCCTTACATCCTGCGAAGAAGTTTTCTTACCAAGCTTCAAACTATGACCTCTAGTTCTAGAGCCAGCCATATCAAAATATCGATCCCTATCCACTCTATCATAACCATGAAGGAATTTAAAGACTGTCACCATATCCCCCCTCACTCTTCTAGCTTCGAGTGATGGTAAGTCTAATTCCCTCAGCCTCTCATCATAACTGAGATTGCGTATTTCTGGCACCAGTTTCGTGGCATGTCTTTGAACTTTTTCAAGCTTAGCTATGTGCTTTTTCAAGTGCGGATTCCAAAAGGGGGCTGCATATTCGAGTTTTGGCCTCACATAGGTTACATAAATATTTCTGAACATTTCCTTGTCCATGTGCCTGAAGGCTACCCTTACATTTGATAAGAATGCATATGCTGCCCTTACTATGCCATTTATATGTATTTCTGGAGACAAATCTGCCAGTATGTTTACTCCTAGATCTCTCTCATTTTCTGTGTGTGTGTGATTACCTAATTGTGATTACCTAATTGTGTTTACGGGAAAGAGCCCAAAGCTCGTATCTTCCCGTCTCCTCATCGGTTCCATTTTATACTTAGTGATACTTATCATACCTGTCCTTAAAACTATGGATTGAGATAGCATTAACTACCTCCTCGCTTAGCCAATTCCAATTATCAACTACTCTTACACTGAAAAAGTATTTCCTTACATCCTGCGAAGAAGTTTTCTTACCAAGCTTCAAACTATGACCTCTAGTTCTAGAGCCAGCCATATCAAAATATCGATCCCTATCCACTCTATCATAACCATGAAGGAATTTAAAGACTGTCACCATATCCCCCCTCACTCTTCTAGCTTCGAGTGATGGTAAGTCTAATTCCCTCAGCCTCTCATCATAACTGAGATTGCGTATTTCTGGCACCAGTTTCGTGGCATGTCTTTGAACTTTTTCAAGCTTAGCTATGTGCTTTTTCAAGTGCGGATTCCAAAAGGGGGCTGCATATTCGAGTTTTGGCCTCACATAGGTTACATAAATATTTCTGAACATTTCCTTGTCCATGTGCCTGAAGGCTACCCTTACATTTGATAAGAATGCATATGCTGCCCTTACTATGCCATTTATATGTATTTCTGGAGACAAATCTGCCAGTATGTTTACTCCTAGATCTCTCTCATTTTCTGTGTGTGTGTGATTACCTAATTGTGATTACCTAATTGTGTTTACGGGAAAGAGCCCAAAGCTCGTATCTTCCCGTCTCCTCATCGGTTCCATTTTATACTTAGTGATACTTATCATACCTGTCCTTAAAACTATGGATTGAGATAGCATTAACTACCTCCTCGCTTAGCCAATTCCAATTATCAACTACTCTTACACTGAAAAAGTATTTCCTTACATCCTGCGAAGAAGTTTTCTTACCAAGCTTCAAACTATGACCTCTAGTTCTAGAGCCAGCCATATCAAAATATCGATCCCTATCCACTCTATCATAACCATGAAGGAATTTAAAGACTGTCACCATATCCCCCCTCACTCTTCTAGCTTCGAGTGATGGTAAGTCTAATTCCCTCAGCCTCTCATCATAACTGAGATTGCGTATTTCTGGCACCAGTTTCGTGGCATGTCTTTGAACTTTTTCAAGCTTAGCTATGTGTTTTTTCAAGTGCGGATTCCAAAAGGGGGCTGCATATTCGAGTTTTGGCCTCACATAGGTTACATAAATATTTCTGAACATTTCCTTGTCCATGTACCTGAAGGCTACCCTTACATTTGATAAGACTGCATATGCTGCCCTTACTATGCCATTTATATGTATTTCTGGAGACAAATCTGCCAGTATGTGTGTGTGTGTGTGTGAGAGAGAGAGAGAGAGAGAGAGAGAGAGAGAGAGAGAGAGAGAGAGAGAGAGAGAGAGAGAGAGAGAGAGAGAGAGAGAGAGAGAGAGAAATGTCTTTGAGGATTTTTGCTTCATTTTGGATATTAAAAATGAAAAAATGGCGCAGCTGTAAAATTGATAAGAGCGTATAAAAAGTTATATATATATATATATATATATATATATATATATATATATATATATATATATATATATATATATATATATATATATATATATATATATATATATATATATATATATATATATATATATATATATAAGCAGCTGCCAATAAAGAAGAAATCTGAATTAAAAGAAAATAATCCAAAAAGATAGGGAAAAAATACTGATGAAGAAAAGGGGAACGTAATCTACGAGCATTTAACGAGCCAAAAGATTTTTATAGCGGGAGACGGCGAAGTTAGTGCAAGAGATACGTTTGGGAAGATGCCACATTAAGAAGGATGAAATATACAAAACATGATCACAGCATCATTTATTACTATGGAAAAGATACACAGACAGGACCAAGTGTCTAGGGAACGTCTATAATGTTGGGGCTGCTCAACATATATATATATATATATATATATATATATATATATATATATATATATATATATATATATATATATATATATATATATATATGCATATATATATATATATATATATATATATATATATATATATATATATATATATATATATATATATATATATATATATATATATATATATATATATATATATATATATATATATATATATATATATATATATATATATATATATATATATATATATATATATATATATATATATATATATATATATATATATATATATATATATATATATATATATATATATATATATATATATATATATATATATATATATATATATATATATATATATATATATATATATATATATATATATATATATCTATATATATATATATATATATATATATATATATATATATATATATATATATATATATATATATATATATATATATATATATATATATATATATATATATATATATATATATATATATATATATATATATATATATATATATATATATATATATATATATATATATATATATATATATATATATATATATATATATATATATATGTATACATATATATATATATATATATATATATATATATATATATATATATATATATATATATATATATATATATATATATACATATATATATATATATATATATATATATATATATATATATATATATATATATATATATATATATATATATATATATATATATATATATAGGTGCGTGTGTGTGTGTCTATATATATATATATATATATATATATATATATATATATATATATATATATATATAGGTGCGTGTGTGTGTGTCTATATATATATATATATATATATATATATATATATATATATATATATATATATATATATAACCCCTGAGGGAGGAGGGTAAGTATATTTCTGCCCATGTTCCCCAGCGTGTCGTAAAAGTCGACTAAATGGGGTGGAGCGAGGGGAGTGGGAATCCCTCCTCTGTACTTTTTCCAGCAATGAGTCAAAATATTTTGCTTTGACTTAGCCACTCCTCTTATAAGGGGAAATATGGCTCCGGTATATATATATATATATATATATATATATATATATATATATATATATATATATATATATATATATATATATATATATATATATATATATATATATCACTCACGATATGGAGCAAATTATCAAACATCCTACTCGTGTTCATGATCGACACAAACATGCAGCCAATGCTGTTGACCTATTTCTTTCTTGTAACCCTTCAAATTACTCTTATTCTGTGCTCTCTCCTCTTGGTAAATCTGACCACTCTGTGATCTCAATCTTCCAATTTTACTCCCCCTCTATCAATCCCTCCTTCTCTACGCCACCTTTAACACTTTGAGTATACCAAATATAAAGATTTGTGTAACTTCCTCATTGACATTCTATGGGATGACTACTGCTTTTAGTCCCGCAGCCCTGATCAGGTAACCCTAAAAGTTGCCGAGATCATAACCTCAGGAATGGAGGCTTACATCCCCTCCTCTGTGAAAACATTTTTCTCCCCCTAATCCTTGGTTTAACCGTGCTTGCTCCATCGCTATTCAGGCCAGTGATAGGGAGCACTGGTTATACCATGCCTCTCCTTCTGATTAAACTCGCTCTGCTTTTATTGTAGTTAGGAATCACTGTACTGCTCAGATTAGAATGTCTAAGGCATCCTTTATAAGAAGGAAAGTTGATGACCTTTACTCCTCTCCCACTGACAAATGTTACTGGTTCTCAGCCAAAGACCTCTACAAAAACTTCTGTAACTCATGCTTTCCCCTTCTCATCCATTCTAATGGTTTTATATCTTGCTCTCCCACTGACACAGCCACTCCCTTTGGCTCTCCTTTTTCAGCCAACTCCTCAGTAAACGATTCCAGTGCACCTATCTCTCAACCTTTACCCTTCTCTAACCCAATGCCCTTCCTTATCCTTTCTTCATGCAAAGTTCATAAAGTTTTTCGCTCACTAAAGATGAACAAGGCATCTGGTCGTCCCGATGGCCCGCAAGGTTCCTTAAGGAGTTTGCAGATGAACTGGCTCTCGTGCTATGTCATCTTTTTTCACCACATTCTCTCAACTTGTGCAACCTGTTTCTAAGAAGGGTGACTGCTCTATTCCTTCAAATTTCCAACCTATTGCCCTAACCTTTTCTATTTCTAAGGTCCTCAAAAATTTGCTCATGATCACTTTTTGAAACGTCTTGAATCTAACTCACTTATCTCTGATCACCAGTACAACTTCCACAAGGCAAGATCCACTGGTGACGCTCATGTATGGTCATCTTCTCTGAGGAACTATGGTGAATCCTTTTTCATCTCCCTTGATATCTCTAAGGCTTTTGACAGAGTCTGGTACAAGACTCTATTTGCCAAACTCCCTGCCTATGGCTTTACCATTTCTCTTTGTTCTCTGATTTCCAGTTCTCTTTCTGACCGTTTAATATCTAACCCTTTCCCTGTTACCAGTGGTGTTCTACAGGGCTCTGTTCTTTCATCTTCTCTGTTTCTGTTCTTTATCAATAATCTTCTTCAGTCCCAATCTTTCTCTCTTTTCACACCTTTGCCAACGATTCCACCCTTAGCATTTCCTCTTTCTTGTCTTCACAATCTTCAACTGCTACTTGTAATCAGCCTCGTATCAATCTTTCTTCTACTCTCAACTCCGATTTGAAGAGAGTATCTGAGTGGGGCACACATAATCTAGTTAAATTTAATGCCTCCAAGACACGGTTTCTGGCTATCTCTTTATCTTCTTCTCCTGATAGCCCTATTGTCTTTGAATAAGACGAAATGTACCCTATTAATTCTATCTACATATTAGGAATCCATATAGCCTCTAACTTGTCTTGGTGGAATCACATGATCCAAATATCTAAATCTGCATCCAAATAATTGGGATTCTGTTTCGTTTTGCCATTACTTTAACTCTTTACAGTTACTTAAAATTTATAAAGGTCTTATCCGTCACTGCTTGGAATACTGCTCACACATTTGGGTGCCTCTTTTTATACTTATCTCCTTGATAGGGTTGAATCTAGGGCAGTCAGACTCATCAATGTTCCTTTT